>JAMKCH010026630.1:0-18983 GCA_023653785.1 Ophioderma brevispina
TGCGTATTTGACACGGGTTGGTGCCATATGAAAATAAAGAAAATAAAAATTTGACCTTTGTGTAACAAGGCGGGGTGGGTCTCCGGCCCAATTGCTTCAATGTACAAGTACTAAAATTGGAATATCTCCGCAACCTTAGGATCCGATTTTGAAAAATCAAAAATGTTTACGTGCTGCAGTGGACCCTCTATCAAATGGTGGTATTAACACCCTACCACCATGAAATTTAATTTCCCACCTGAATTTACTTCTGATTTTTTTTTTCCTCAACAACTTATCTCAACCCTGATTTTCACTAAATGTTGATTGAAACTTGGGTGGGGGTAACCTCCCCAACCACTCCCCTGCTACTTGCACTCCCCTGACACCCGCCGAGCGCGCCCCTGGGCACCACCCCCCTGGCACCACCCCTGGTTAACAATGTGTCCATTTCCCTTATAAAGCTATAGTGCTATATTGAAACTGTGCCATCCATGTGCATTGTAGCCACATGCGTTATTTTAATGGATCCTCTCTACTGAATTACTGGGTAACACATTGGTTTGGGCAAATAACCCTGCCATATGGTAGGGTAATGATGTACTTCTATCGGATAATCATAACAAAGAAAGTAAACAAAAAACATTGTGTGCTGATCCTTTGCAATGGTAAACTTTCTGACATACATACTTTCTCCATGTTCATGATTGTCTAGGATAAAGAATGATATCAGTAGCTTCCCACAAGGCATGCTTCCATTGAAGTTTTTGTACAGGTTTCATGTGAATCGTGTAGAAAATATGAAACACTCTTAAAATGACAAGTTTGTGATTAGTACTGTCAATTTAGTCCATGTTTCCAAAAATCACGTCTCGATTCACATCATACCTGTACAAAACCCGTCCATTGGAAGCAATTGTGGGAAGCTTCTGAACTGCTCTTGTCTAGATCATTTTATATTTTGGGACAAATTATTAGTAAAAGTAAACTAAAATTTAAATGGGCGGTTTCCCCCTGCTAACGGGGGTGGTTAACTCACACTCACAGCAATACTGCTGACATATGAGGATTGAGTGGAGGGCAAAAGATAAATGGCCGAATACCCTTCCTGATGTCAATCCACATTTTTTTGTTGGCAAGGTGGAACCTAGCCTTAGGCAACCACACGAACCACCATGCAAGGCAGGCATTATATATAGAAAATTGGTGGATAGCTGCCATTAGCTTTCTAGAGGTATCGGCCCTTGTAAGGAGGATTTCTTTTTAGTTTAGCCACATGGTAACCAGCTACCCTCCTCATTGTGATTTCCTTAGAAACCTTATGGGGTGATGGATTGCCGCCCGACACGTCCGCCCAGGTACAGGTAGTATTGGTTTTCCAAGATATATCGCAGATTGCTGGCACACAAGGATGTTCTTTGTTCAGCTAGGAGGCTAAGAAGAGTCTGATGGTCGTAGGCTCAATAATGGACCTACCACAAGGAGCGTGCTTCACCTCTCTTGTTCAACATCTATACCAACGACCACACCTAGTAGTAGCAGGACTCGGAACCTGTCGTTTTATTTATGCGACGATCTTGGAATTAGTCGCACAAATGCATTGACTTGCCGTGTGTTGAAGAGGACGCTCCAAGTCTTACTCCTCATGGCTGAAGGGCGTGCCTCAACCAGATTGAAGAACGCAGAATTGCCGATCTAAGGTTTCCTTGCAGAAGTGGGCCTACCTGGAAGCAGATCAGTATACTTCTTTGTGATTGTGGAACAAGCACCACAGACCATGGAAGCTCCTTGGTCTGTGCCCACAATGGAGGCAACAACGCACAAACAAGGATCTTGTGGAATTCATTGAAGCAGCCAGACATTGTACTCGTCCTCTGGCGGAATCATATTTGAAGAACTACAGTGTTTGGACATGATAAGAAGAAGGATATACAGAGGCAGGGTCCTCAAAGGAAACCTGGCCCAACCTGACAGTCAAAATTAATGATATAACATTTATTTTCCATAGATTACTTAGTAATGGGTATTGAGGTGGAATGCTGATAAATAACATTTATCCAGCAACTAAGTGATCCATTGCGCTGGGAATACCTTGTTTGCCAACAAGCTTGCTGAATCAAAGTGGCCCGTTAGGGACGCACCATTTATTGGGGGGGGGGCTAGGGAGTTTTTGAAAAAAAAGTTTTGCATAGCATGTGACCAAAAAAAAATTGTTGTCCGACCACATCAAACAAAAAAAAAAAAAATTGGGCCTCACCACACACTGTGAAAACAATTTTTGATGATATCACTGGGAAAAAAAAAAAAATTGCACACAATAGTAAAAAAACTTGTTCAGGTGTACATGCATATAATCAGAAATCCCAAAATATTGCATCAAATCGTGTTAACTTTAAAGGCATTTGCAATTTCTTTTGGGCTTGGGGGGGACACGCTCAGATGGCCCATATGCAAATGTGTAGATTAGCCCCACCTAAAATGCACCATCCACTAATAGTGACAAACCCCCAGGTGACATGGTGATGTTTCTGTGCACAACCTTCCAAGTGGAGAAGCGGCTGAGGAACATATTGGACCATCCGTCAAAAACGCTTTCCATAATGAAATCTTGATTTGTTTTTACCTATTTGTGTCAGAAATATTTGCTTTCAAAACACACCTGAAATGGTATCCTTATAGGAGTTTCGAAGGGAATGCCACATACCATTTCAAAAATTGGTATCTATTAAAATAATCTAGAGACTTGTCATGGTGAAAAACAGCGAAAAAAAAGATTGTTTGCCAGGGGAGGGGATAAAAAAGTTTTTGTTGGGCAAGGTAAGGAGGGACAAAAAAAATGGTCAGGGCCCCAACAACCCACTCCCTAGCCCCCCTGAAAGTCTAATGGTGTGTCCCTTTGTACTCAGCCTTTTATTTACAATCTCAATGGCCTGATTCAAATTCAACCTTTTGAAATTGTGGCCCCCTGTATATACCTTGCCCACTAAATACCTTACTTAGTTTTTGGTAAATATTGATACCATTCCGTCCAATCAGTGAAATGCTTCTTAATTTTTTTTTTCACAGATTGGCTAAAAAAATTTAACTCTGTCGGGTTACTATTCTTGTACTACATCATTAACTTGTGATCCCATTTTTTTTTCAGGTGCTAGTACCACCTCGGCTGGTCCAATCCAAGAAACCACGAGCAGTGGCCCACCGTTGTATCTAGCGATGCCTGATACACTTCCATTCAACCAAGAGCAATGTCGATGTGGGTTGCCCTGGGCAGGTCCAGGGAATAACGCTGCTACCGTTGCCTGTTGGGTCGGAACAGGTGAAGAAAAGGAAGCAGAATGGGGTGACAAACCACGGTAAAGGATTTCTGTTGTGTTCAATATTTTATTTTTCAAATGTTAAAATACAAATGAATGTAAAACACAAACAACTGAGGAAGGAGAAAAATGCAAATGTGCCTGAAACAGAATACATAGATGCCGTCAAACATTTCATTTTGGACATGTTCAGAGAAAACAAAGACCCCTCTACTTCTGTTTTGACTGATGGACCACACAAGACGATAGTGCACATTTTGTAGTATCAGTTAACAATGTATTTCTCGGGATATTTCTTTCTTTCCAATTACCTCACTAAGTTCTTTCTTCTACTTTAGTAGCTATATGTTAAAAAAGTAGTTTAAACATCAATAAATTTTCCCCCAATAGGAAGTTGATATTGTGTAAAGGCTGGCACTTCCAACTCCAGGGGCATTCGTTGACATGACAGAGGACTCCAAAAATTAGGGGTCTTTGGGTAGAGACAGCCAAAATGCCCCAAAATAGGGTCTTTTCGGGTGACCATTTGGTAAAATTTTTCCAAATTAATTTATTCTTTTTTAAAAAAAATTGCAAAATTTTTACAAATAGGTATCTTGGTGAAAATTTAAATTTTCCCCCAAATAGGGGTCTTTGGTGACTTGTAAATTTTCAAAGTATGATGGGTCTTTGGGTGACATTTGCAAACTATATGGGGGCCTTGGGTGACAGCGATGCTGAAAATGGGGGTCTTTTTTTGCAGCCTTACATATGTGCAATCTCCAAGAGGGAGTGCCCCCCCTCCCCAAGAAGTTTGACAGCTGTCCTGTCAAATGTTTTCTGTTTTTTTAAAAAAAATAAAAAACTTAAACAAATTTAAATTTGAAAATGTAAGTTCATTGGAATCAAGCTTAGGTCATAGATGGTCAATCACGTTTCAATGGCGAGCGGCCTAACTAAAAATATATGTAACAATCGTGCATTTAGCGATAAAAGCAAGGGATTTTGTATATAAGTAGAGTAATTATAGCTTAAAATATTGAGATCATGAGCCACTTCAATTTTTTACACTACCCCCTGACGTGTTTTGGCATCATTTTTCAAATGGCAGCATAGAGTTGCTTTTTTTGTGTATCACATGCATACACTTTTAAAATACCCGGTGACAGTATTCACTAAGTTATTTTAATGTCTGAAATCTTTAGAGTACAATTTAAATTGACAACAAGGTTTATGAGATAAAGGGATAAGTTTTAAAAATCAAACATTCTCGTCAAATGGCCGCCAACAGCATTTTCTTTGGTTATTTAACCCTAACGCGGCCGAGAGGAATTGATATTCAACGACGTGTTATGTTTTACCGTGTCTTAAAATGCTTTTTCGTTGCATCTGGGCGTCAACAACTTTTTTGGTCGCGCCAATGACTCTCCTTGGCTCTCATTTCATCTGGGCCTCTTACCGGAAAATGACGCGATGTTTTTCGTGGAATCTGGGCCGTCTTCCCGGAAAATGACGCAATGTTTTTCGTTCACTGGGCCGTCTTCCGAAATGACGCGATTGTTTTTTCGTTGCATCGGGGCCGTATTGACTGGAAATGATGCGATGCTTTTCACTGAATTTCGGACGGTTTTGCCCGCAGAAGGCGGCAATGCTTTTCATCAGGCGTGACACTGTACAAATGCCCATAGACAATTTCGATTTCGATGGTGATAGATCGCCACCATTGTCGATAAGCTATTGGGTTAATATGCATAAACGTATTCGTGACGTAAACCGAAGCATGACGTAGCATAATATCGCCACGCACGACTATGATGTGGCGTATACGCCCTCCACAAACGACTGGCGAACTATAAGCTACAAATTTCATCCAGAACAGTGTCATACGATCCATTAGTGATTTAGTTATTTATTTGGACCCCTGGTTTTTTATGCATTGTCACGCTATGTTTCTCGTTGCATCTGGGACGTCCTTTGCCGTAAATGGCGCGATGTTTTTCGTTGCATCTGGGCGCTCTTCTGGGAAATGACGCGATGTTTTTCGTTGCTTTGGGCGTCTTCCGGGAAAATGGCGCGATGTGTTTCGTTCATCTGGCCGTTATTGACTTTACCTCCTATTCTGTGCCGTGAAAAACGGCCGAGAGTGCAATGAAACGCAGCTTTGGCTCTTGTTGTCCAATCTGGGCCGTTACAAATAAAACTAGATTGCCTTTCGTTGCATTTGGGCAGTCGGCCGGCAAAACGACCTTGTCCGGGTTTACGGGTTAAGATCTTACATCTTTTTTTGTGTATCGCTAAGTACGTCCCAAACAGATATTAACTCAAGAAAATAAAAGCATACTGCATGTTTTAGCCTAACAGATTTTTAAAATTTGCAACCATATACTGGTGCCATGCGTTTTGAACTCCACACACCGAAAAAGGGTGGAGGCGTCACACTTTCACTACAATCTTTTGGTTTTCTTGTCATATCTTTGTAAGTACAGAATATTTTGAAGTGATTTTGATCTCATTTCAAAGCGCAATATTAATTAAATAAATCTATCTGAATTTTGGGTAACTTCTTGATTACCAACGAATTATGACAATCCCCTCAGCCAAGGAGGGGTGGAGGGGGCAGCTGCTCGCTGTACAAACGCTATGTGAAGTTTTGCAATCCCGTTTACAACCCTGTTCACAACTTTTACACAAATGGGTGGATTTAATATTTTGGTATCCAAAAGAGAGCTATCATCTTTCTGCGACACTTATTGAATACAATCATATTATATCAAGGAAGGGACATCGCCAGACTAGTCCCGGCGAATACTGGTGAAATCTATTTTACCGGACAAACTATGCGGGCGCTATTTCTTATGATATCTATCCTATCACAATATTTATCGGTTTTATTCGTAAAGTTATGTCGGATTAAAAATCATCACCACCCCATCTCCCATCGCCTAGTGTAGGTGGATAAGAGCATCGATTTATAATAATTCACAGTTCGCATCCCACCATGGCCCTTTTTCAATAATGTATTTCAATACTTATTTTAGAGTAAAGAGCACTATTACTAAGTCCATTAACGAAAGTTTGTCCGGTAAATAGATTTCACCACAGTAATTCGCAGACTATTCCGGCGAATAGCGTCTGCCATTATATCAATGTCCTCGAAGAGGATTGAAGTTTTGACAGTGAGACTAAAACATTTCCCATGTAACTGTATACACATTGTACAAAGTAATACAAAAAGCAGCAAAACGTTCTCCAAATTGTCTGAGCAATAAACCTGGGAAGTATTGATAATCTTACTATAGTCAAGTCTAATTTGTCTGGAAGGTACATTTGAAGAAGAAATTCAATATGGCAGTATTTTGTTTTGTTTTTGAAGTGATGGTTAAAAATGTGTTGGCTGAAAATTTACTGAAACGTTTGGTTGACAAATTTTGCGATCACCTTGTACTAAAAAGGTTACCAAACAATTGTGAATTACAGTTGTACATCGGTTGATAGTGACACTGTTCCGAGTCAAATAAATTATCTTTATGAAGTTCAATTGATCATTTTTTCATTCTTGAAGATTTAGAAGAGTTTGAGAATTTGATATGGAATTTTGTTTCACCTTTTATCTTCAGGTCCCCTTACATTAAAATGCTATGATGTATAGCTTTCTTAGGGCCTCAGCTTTTAAAATGTATTATACTTTTGCGTATAATAGACGATTACTTTTTGAGTTGACCCAAATGGAAATTGAAGTAGTTGTGAACCAAATTTATGTGTATGTAAATCTACCTACGAGGTTAAAACGCATGGCCTGTTTATTCTTCTTAAATATCCTATACAAACATCATTGCCAAAAGATATCAAATTCTCTCTTTGCGTATCCCACGAAAGTCACGGTTTTTGTTTGCTCGTATCCACAATTCATTGGTAATGCCTTTGTTGGTTGTGTTAGGATTTGTTCAGCACGTGTGCTTATCCGGGGCGCGTGTATCCATGATACGGACGCTCCTGATATGGCCCGCTATTTGAGGCTGGGGCGGATGGGAAACAGTCAGGGGTTTACACCCATCTTATTCTGACACTGCTGCGAGGTACATGTAAGTTGTGGCTTATGTACACAGGACCGAGGGTAACATCCCCTCCGAAGGACGGGATGCTTTCATGATCCATTTGCCCAATTCCAAGTGAAAACCATGGAGGAGAGCGGTAATTTCTATTAATCAATAGCTGGTATACAGATCAAATCCCGAATTGGTAGTACGAATAAATCCAGCAAGTGCCACGACCCCACCGGGATTCGAACCCGGGAATTTTGATTGTAAATTGACGCCATGAGGCAAGCCTCTAACCGCTAGGACACGCTCTCCCACATATCAGTCATCGGTGATACCTTTTAATAACGAATGAAAATGGATAACTCAGTAACCACGTTTTATTGATTATAGCATATTTCACTTTAACAAAATTTCCACAGTTCTTAACTCACCGGTCTTGCCTCAAGGAAGTGTAGTGGTCAATAAGCTCTATGTGCTTTTTTAATAGAATGCATACATTCAAAAAGTTGACATATCTACAGAACTAGTGCTGAAATCATCTTGTGATTATCATATAGTTGTGAACGCAAGCATGATTATAAGAACTGGTTTTCACAAATCCTCACACAGCAGTATTGCTGAGTGAGTGTATCCGGCCAACCTCGTTAACGGGGACAAAACCGGTTTAAAACTTTGGTTAACTAACTAAATACTTTGTATCATACCATAAAAAGATGTGTGAAAGTTTCATGCAGTGGCAATGATCAAGCACTCCCATGGATTGATCTTGAATGATCAGAGAGGTTTACAACAAGACATGTATATCTTTGACACAACCTTGCTGGTTGATAAAAGACTAACCTACATGTATTATTGCCAATGTCCAAAAATTGTTAATGGTTCAGGTCTATGGGGACCAGTCCCAGAACTACTCAAAAATTTATAACAACCTATCTTAAAAAAGTCTTCTCTGGATTCCAATATAGTGAAAATATTACAGCCTGTGCCAAAAGAAAAAGTGCCTTCTAAAGTTATTGAGAAGGTTGCCACATGTCAATTGTTAACCACGTGAACCGCGTGCTGTTTTGGTGAATATACCAATCTCAGACAAGACGTTCACAGTACCGAGACCGGCCTTTTGAAGGTTAAGAACGATATGTTCAGTAGTACTTCGAACACACACAGAGCCGTTCTCCTGTTCTTCTGAGATGTCGGCCGCATTCGACACTGTTGATCACTCCATCCTTTTGAATAGAACTAGAAAATGTTTTGGGGTTAAATGGTACTGTTTTGTCATGGTTTGAAACAATCTAAAAAACGTACCACTAGAGTTCCATTAAAATGTTCTTTCGAATGAACATGTTCGTGATTATTCATTACCTCAGGGTTCGATAGTTGGTCCGCATGGCTTCATAAGCACTCAAACCTCTTGGCACCATCATTCGAGAACATAACATAGGATTTCACTTTTATGCTGATGATACGCAGCTTTTTCTGAATTCAACCCTAACATCGCTGGTGTGGACTGCGGAGCGGGTTCTTGCTACATTACCGCTTGACATACTAAAGATCAACATGTGGTGATGCAAAAAAAGTTGCAGCTCACTCAGGATAAAAGTGAACTTTTGTCATTGCCAGCCCAAGGGTCCTTAGCAGATTACTGACATTCAGCTTATTTTGATGACGCTATCATCAGACCCTCATCGTCTGTTAAAATGTTGGTGTTACTCTTGACCCTAGTTTGAATAGCATCTCATATTAAATGCCTTGTGTATAACTAGTAACTTCCACATTCGCAATTTATGGTACATTCGTCGTTTTTTGACCCAAGATGCTTGCCATCACGCGTCAGATCACTTGTCCTGTCTCGCATCGACTATGCATTCTCCCTTTGTCTGGTGCTCGCGAAAGTGACTTAAACGCTGCAGGGATGCAGAATAAAGCAGCGAGTTTGCGCGCTTGCGTGTGGTCGGGACATGTGCTCTGCCGACCTTTTGCGCTCCCTTCATTGGCTTCTGTTAAGGACAGCATTTATTCAAAATATGTTATTTGTTTTAAAGTGTTTTCACGCTCGTGCTCCTCATATTTAATCATCGTGTGCATGCTCAGAGGGAAAGCACGACGTCAGAATACAACACAGACTGCGATCATCCTCCGATTCAACAATGCTTATCGTGCCCCGTTCCCATAAGAAGTCTGGAGATGCTTCGTTTCAGGTGGCTGCTCCACGCTTATGGAATCGGCTCCCAATCAATTTGAGAGAAGCCATATCTGTGCCTGTTTTCAACGCATGCTTAAAACTCACCTATTTTCATGGTAGTATATTGTTGTATTTTATGCTTAATTACTAAGTCTTCTTTCTGTAAGGCGCTATGTTCTTTGTAGAAGCGCCATATAAATGCAATTATTATTAAGCATGAAACATCTGAAGTCGCCTGATCATCCACTATGTATTAGCAAAGCAATTGCAGTGAAATGGCCAGAAAACATTGGCGAAAACAAATTGGTTATCATGTCCTCATGGATGTCTCCATATTGAGATGGCAGCTCTTAAGACTCTTGGAGATTGGTTACAGGGTAGTGGCTGGGTGCAAGCACTGATAGACCTTGTGCAATGGCCACAGGGTCGAGGGGATCAGCACTCTGACCTCTATTAGATACATTTGAGCTGATTAATATGTAACGGGAGGCGAGTCCGTTTTATTTGGGTTCTTCTAGAGATCCAACATCGCAGTAGGAAGCCGTCATCAAGTGCCAGATACCCACGTATCCCTGGTAGATTAATCTTCAGGAGGTGCCGGTGGTACATCAGGTGAGGGAGATGTGGTGGCGTGCTTTCCTCACTTAACACTTCTTCGACAGTATATTTTCATCTGATCTTTATGATCATTTGAGTTATCACCCGAGTCAATCAGACCAAAAGAGTGAGAGTCAAAGCAAGTCATTTGAATGCTATGAGTAAAATATTTATTATTCTTTTATCTCTTTTCTTAACACATTTTACTGATATTTACATTTGAAGGTGCTTCTACTGAGCCTTTTAAGGGAATTCTTGTAAATGTGAGCAATTCAGATATGGGATCTTTAAAGTGTTTCTAAGTTAAAAGGATTCTAAAGTGAGTCGATTAACTGATAACGTGAGCAAGTCTCAGCACGAAAGGCTTTCTTTCATTCACGCTGAGGCAGCGTGGGCTGTAGACACACAGCATACACCTACACCGGCTATAGCCCGAGAGGCGGACCCTCTCTGGCGTTGGAGATCTACTCAACACTTCTCCAACCAGGGGCAATTTCCTCGCCTTTTATATACCCGATTTTGTTATGATTTTCGAACGTGCGTGTGTCCACATATGCGTGTTTGTTCTGAGCGTAACTTGCGCTACGATCACATTGGCTAGAAGCTCGGGTCGTAACCCATTTCGGCATAGGTAGGAAATTAGCCGCCAAAGTGTTTCTACTCAAGACAAAATTCCATAAATTAGGGGCATGGCCATGACATTATTTTACAAATATTCTTACTTCCTATATACGATTCTTATCATAACTGATAAACTAGATTATACACTATTTTCGAGGTTGTTATTTGTTTTTTGAAACTGTAACTTATGCTATTTTTCCATAATTTATGGAGCTAGAAAGTGACATCTGTCTGTGACAAGTTTTGACAAGTTGTGTATCGGACGGCTGCCAAAGTGCCGTTTTTCGCTAATGACAGACTATCTAGACATATTTCCTACTTTTTGGGTACCAAAAGTGACACCTGGACCGTTTTACAACGAATCTGTGCTGATTCGTATTAACACATAAACACTGACATGAAAGGTGCATTTATGTTTCTGTGTGAAGGTGAGTTCCGAATTCGGCAGTGTTTCGACGAAGAACTGTGGGACCTATCGGAATTTCCGCCTTTTAACAACTCGTGTAATCACAAGCACTAGGAGATCATGAACACCTGCTGCCACTTTATCATAGGAGGTTTTGAGAGTAAACTTAAGATTAAGAATGTAGGGTGGGCTAAGAAGGGTGGTGCAATTATCGCAAGGTGTAGCCCACATTCGCTACAATATAAAGGGGTGTATTTTTTCTGTTGTAACAATTTGCATACGTTAACAATTTTCAGAATCGACACTGATTGTGAATGTGTTCTGAGCAAACTCCGTATTGAGGATCCTGTCTCCCTCTTCTCATTCCTTCACAAGAGGCTGATAGCCACATGATGTTTGCAATTGTAGACCATGCTACACATCATAACCATAGTAAAATACTTGTCCCGACGGTAGACACTGAATGGTTGTTGCTTTATAGCTAGTACCAATTTCTAACATAATCCAGAACTGATCTGTGACTAGCATTTGGAACTGGGAAGAATTTTTTTTGATACTTGGTAGCTCACGCTCACAATATCACGCGTCTTTGACCCAATAAAGCACGACAACTCCTAACGCAGTTAATAACTAAATACAAAAGAGAATGCAGGTAATAAAGTATGACTATGTTTTTATTCATTACTTGTGTCCTCATCAGTGCAGTTGAGTTTCCCCACTGTAACGGGCCTCGGACCTTTTACCCACCCAAAACCAATCATTGTGACATGAATCCATTCATAAGTTTGATCGAATGTAAATGATTCCCACTTGACAGGACACCATCCAATCACTGATCAATGACATGCTATGGAATGAGCGATTATCCACACACTGTGTGCATGAACATTAGCGAGTAGAGGCCTCTTTTACACCTGTGGAATCCATTGTTAGAAATGGTTGTTTCGATATTTTTTTCACAGCAACCGTATGTCCACCAAATTACACCACCTTATACAAAAAAAGATTAATCTTGGTTGTCACTTTCTACGACGAGTATAGGTCTAACCGTTTGTCCATGACGCCATCTTGAATCTGCCAGCATCACTGTGATTTTGTGCCAAGAGTTAGCAATTATTCCCACCCAAAATACCACGCTTTATAAATTAACCATTTTCGGATTTTTCT
The DNA here is from genome assembly GCA_023653785.1 of Ophioderma brevispina. Classification (NCBI taxonomy): domain Eukaryota; kingdom Metazoa; phylum Echinodermata; class Ophiuroidea; order Amphilepidida; family Ophiodermatidae; genus Ophioderma; species Ophioderma brevispina. Next base: position 12,283 of record JAMKCH010026630.1, read on the forward strand.
GAATATTCTATCATAATAAATTCACAATGTTTTTGATGATATGATTCACACTTAGAGCTCTCCAAGAAAATCCCATTGAGCACTTTTCTCATGTCATATGCGTTAAGCACAGAGTATGCATGACGTGTCATGGGCCTATTGAATGCACAGTGTGCACAGTGATAGGGAAATGGAGCATTAACTGCAAGATGTAGATCCCGATGTAAAAAATTAGCCTGACTTGTATAAAGTGCCATACGAGTTTTACACATTATTGTAGGTGATAATGTTTTGATGAATGTCAATACGTTCCGCAAATAGTCAGATGGCTTTAATTGGGTAATTAATTTTCCTCCTTAATTTGTTGTAATGAAACAATTCATGATCAGTTATTCTGTAATATTACCAATTCCATTATCAGTTGATAACCACAAGGGATATTTCTTGTTTTGGGGTAACTTAGTGTGAGATTCATCACTTTAATGAGATTTGTGCGACTACAATGTATGAATGTTTATGACTCATCAAATTTTGAAATTACGATTGCCCAAAAATGGCAAAGTCTTATCAAAATTACGTAACACACCTTTAATATCACTGAATACATTTAACCTTAATTAAATTAATAGATGATCAATGTAGCACATATCTAGCAGGTTTTTATACGTAGGATAGAGTAGTCAAAAGGTGGGTGTTGCCATTTAGTAAAATATGTGTCTAAAATGGTCATTTCGGCGGCATCTTGGAAAATGGTCGACAGGATCATATATGAATGGCCTGTGATTGGACCACATTGTAACATGCATTAGCAATTTTTAGTGGCTAGTATATACATAAAGCAGGTTTTAAGTATTTTAGCAAAATATGCCTAAAATGATCATTTTGGCGGCCATCTGGAAAATGGCTGACGGGACACCTATTGCAATGGCCTGTGATTGGACAAACATTGTAACAAGCATTTAGCATATTTGTATGCTAGTATAGGCATAAGTTCAAGGCCGTGTTGAATTATTAGCAAAATATGCCTCAAATGGTCATTTTGGCGCCATCTTGGAAAATGGCCGACGAGGGTGCAAATTGCGATGGCTCATGATCTTTGATCTGTTCGTACTACTTTTCTCTACATCTGTGCCAAATTTCAGCTTTATCACAAATGCCGATGTATACTATGCCGCCTAGCTAGGTGAACTCATCTGGAGGTCAAGTTTTATGATATGTTGATAATTTTATCACTTTGTAGATATAGGTTTGACAATTTTAAAATTGGGTCACTTGAAAAGTTTAAATTTTGAGGCAGAATGCTTTTAAACCCAGGGAATGCAATGGGGGGTAAAGAAATGACGGGATGTAATTTGGGAAATCCAGGCCTATACTGTTTCCAGTTTAATGCAATTTTTAGTTGGAAATGTAATTGGGAAAAAAATGAATAGTGTGAAATTGCAAGCCCTGTTATTTTCCCCATATTTCCAAGAGATACCAAAGATATTGAAAGCACATTACATTGTATATTTTTTTCATATACTGAAAAACGCACAGGGATGTTCCGTGATCTTAATCTTGTCCACGGGCCATTGAGTCTGTCATTATTGACTGGAGCCATCAGATCCGAGATGTCCTCAAGAGAGACTCAGCCCAACCGCTACTGGAGGGATTGAACCCAGGACCTGCTGTGGAAATCCAATTCTGGAAAGGCAGGTATGATAACCTGGATTGCATCTTCCAACAGGTGGGTATCAACTACAAAAACAAATGCTTTTTTGTGTCACCTGTGTTATTGTGTTTGCCTGCCTTAAGGCAGGAAGACACATAGGGATCACTTTGTCCACTGTAGTTGCTGATGTCTGTTGTTGATGTCTGTTGTTGTGAAAAAGGGTTAACATTTGCCTGTAATCCGCCTGTAATATTCGCATACGTTGATGGATTTACACAAACTTAAGTCATAGATGCAACATGAGATCCCTCATTTGCTGATGAGGTCAAAGGTCACATGCCAAGGTCAAAGGTCACATGCCAAGGTCAAAGGTCATATGAGGTAGCCTAATATGAGGTCAAGTTGTAAGATTTACCTCAATTGAAAAGTTGAAGTTCAATTGGAACCAAACTTCAGTCACAGGTGCAAGATTTAGATCCCTCATTTGTTGATGAGGTCAAAGGTCACATGCCAAGGTCAAAGGTCACATGCCAAGGTCAAAGGTGATATGAGGCCTATTATTTACAAACCGCGACAGCAGGCGACACATGCGTCGAGGACCGATGTATTTTTAATATAATTGCCAAACTTTTTGGGCTGTGTTTTCAGTGACATGCTATGACACCCATAAACTTCTGGATATTTGCTGCTGTTTTTATTTCCCTGCCTAAAATGGCATGGGGGATTTTGTGACAGCAGATTCCTACTTTGTGTCTGTGTGTCCATTTGGTTAGGTTGACTGGTTTGTATTGTATCTTTGAAACGGTACTTTGGATACACAAAATTCCTTTGCTATATGAAAGCCCATCATGGCATGCATCTTTTTGGCAAATGGGGGTTAGGTATGCAAATGAGCTAATTAAAGGGGCATTCCTTTAAATTTGTCAAAATGAAACTGCCATTATCTGGAGTTCCATAAGACGTATAATGTTGTAACATGGTGGAAGGAAGTAGGTTGAAGAGTTCTTGACTTTATTACATTTTGGCCGTACAATATGCAAATTGAGTACATATTAATGAGTAATTAATATGCAGAATTTGTTCCCTGCCAGTTTGCTCCCTGCCAGGGGGATCTTGCACATTTTAACTTGCAGTTTTTTGTGTCGCCTGCCCTAAGGCAGGAAGACACATAGGGATCACTTTGTCCACGTTGTTTGTCTGTTGTTGTCTGTTGTTGATGTCTGTTGTTGATGTCTGTTGTGAAAAAGGGTTAACATTTGCCTGTAATATCCTCATACTTTGATGGATTTAAACCAAACTTGGGTCACAGGTGCAACATGGCATCCCCCACTTGTTGATGAGGTCAAAGGTCACATGCCAAGGTCAAAGGTCATGTGAGATCAAGTTGTAAAATGGGCTGAAAATGTAAATTTGACCTCATTTGAAAAGTTGAAGTTCAATTGGAAGCCAAACTTGAATCATAGGTGCAACATGGGATTCCCTCATTTGTTGATGAGGTCAAAGGTCACATATCAAGGTCAAAGGTCATGTTAGGCCTATCATTCACTAACCGCGACGGCAGGCGACACAAGCGGTCCGAGGACCGATGTATTTTTTAAACAATTATATGCTGCCCCAATATGCTAAAAACCATCAATGATAACTTCATATTTTGATATGTTTACAGTTGAGAGACTCCAAGGTGCGCAAGATGAAAGAGATTCTTGAAAGGACAGAGAGCAGCTACTTCCCATCGTTCAAGAATATCGAAAGAGATGTGGAAGCTGGTAAGGATGTGTCAAGGTTAAGTATTTCATCATTGTGCTTCTAGCTCTTGTAATTGGGATACTTTTGTGTCGTGTCCCACCTGCATTAGGCCGAAAGACACATTGTCCCACTGTTGTCTGTTGTTGTCTGTTGATGTATTCTGTTGATGTATCTGTTGTTGTGAAAAAGTTTGTTTGATTGGAAGCACCCCCATACTTGAGTTATAGGTGCAACATTGGATCTCTCATTTGTTGATGAGGTCAAAGGTCACATATCAAGGTCAAAGGTCACATACCAAGGTCAATGTCATATGAGGTCAAGTTGTAAAGATTAAAATTACATGCAAACCCTCATTTGTGTATGAGGTCAAAGGTCACATATCAAGGTCAAAGGTCATGTTAGGCCTATCATTCACTAACCGCGACGGCAGAACAAACAACCAAAAAAAAGGCGACACAAGCGGTCCGAGGACCGATGTATTTTTTAAACAATTATATGCTGCCCCAATATGCTAAAACCATCAATGATAACTTCATATTTTGATATGTTTACAGTTGAGAGACTCCAAGGTGCGCAAGATGAAAGAGATTCTTGAAAGGACAGAGAGCAGCTACTTCCCATCGTTCAAGAATATCGAAAGAGATGTGGAAGCTGGTAAGGATGTGTCAAGGTTAAGATGCACATTGTGCTTCTAGCTCTTGTAATTGGGATACTTTTGTGTCGTGTCACCTGCATTAATCAGAAGACACATTTTCCACTGTTGTCTGTTGTTGTCTGTTGATGTAGTCTGTTGATGGTAATCGTTTGTTGTGAAAAAGTTTGTTTGATTGGAACACTTGAGTTATAGGTGCAACATTGGATCTCTCATTTGTTGATGAGGTCAAAGGTCACATATCAAGGTCAAAGGTCACATCCAAGGTCAAATGTTCAATGAGTCAAGTTGTAGATTAAACGATTACATGCAAACCCTCATTTGTGTATGAGGTCAAAGGTCACATATCAAGGTCAAAGGTCATATGAGGCCAATCATTCACAACCGCGAGGGGCAGGCGGACAAAAAAAAAATTAAGGGTTTGATGTAATCTAAGTAAACAGGATAATTAGGTGTGACATGTTACATCACTGGGCTTAACTTTGCCTCAACCAAATTGAATGCCAAGGACATCATCATAACTGCTTGTTAAACTATTGATCAAAAAACTAGAGTTCGCTCTCCCCGTGGTTCATTTGGACTTGGACAAATAACCATAAGAATAACCGTCCTCGAGGGGATGTTTAGCCGTTGGTCCTCTGTACATGCATATTACAGTCAGTTTTGAGAAGAGTAGGGTGGTAACCCCTGATTGTCCCAGACCATCCTGGTCTCTGTTTCGAGGGATACCCCTAGTAGAGTGGTTAACCACTGTTTGGTATACCTCTGAGGGATCCCGGGCCTCTAAATGGTAAGTAAATAGTTAAATAAAAACTGAAAAATAGATTGGGGCAAGTAAATTTTGCACCCTGGGAGCAGCCATGAATGAGACAAGGGCAGTAGTGCTGTGATGACCTACATTGGAATAACTAGAAAGGAAGTTATGCTCAATGTCCAACACTGTGCATCATCACATAATTAACCTTACAGGTTGTTTACATTCTTTACAGCTTTGACTGAGGCTCAAGACATCAACATCCACCTGAGTCCTCTCTCCACTGATTCATATATGATTGGAGCAGGCAGATTTTGAAGAGCTGCCAAAGTTCTTACCACCCATCATGCATGTATCTGCCCTAGATTTTGGAGTAATTCTGAGTATTACAACACCCACCCCAGGAATCATTGTGCTCTTGCAAGAGATCTGTAATCATATCATTGAAATGGTAAGTCAAGTGAAGTTGATTTCCCTGATCTGGGCACTTTCTTATACCGCCCATCTGCAGTCATTTCTCTGATTGGAAGCAATTCTTAACACAACAACAAAAAACCCACCCAGGTATATGTGCTACTGCAAGAGATATGTATCAGATCATGAAATGGTAAGACCCTTTGATTTTGTAGCACATCCATACTTACAATATGGCAACACTGAGCCGACGATGATTGCCTTGATAATGTGGCATCTCCCCCCAAAAAATTAGTCAATGGGTTAACAGGACAGAACTGCAGCTCATCTAATCAATGGACATAATAGAGAGAAGGACAACCAACACGAAAACCCCCATTACCTAATTCGATTACCCTTCAGTCAATCATCCTTCGACAAAACTAGGCACTCCATTTTTATTCTGTCATACAAAACACCGAGACCGTTTGTGATCTATATCTTCTTTCGCGGTCGATTGAGTGACTACGGGAAAAGCTGTCTACAAAACCTTTGTAATTGTTACCTGATGTTGTGACCCCTGACTTAGGGTTTTTGGAAGTGCACAGTACATTCATTTTCCATCTTTTTTTGGCAAGTGTTGTCACCAAATAGAGGAAATTTTGTTTCAGAAATAACCAAACACCCCATCAAAATTTGTCATTTCCTTTGTGGAGCTCGACTGTAGAAAATAAGCTTTCATTTTGAGTGATTTTGTGACCCTTAATTTTTCAAAATCTTGTGAGAATACTAGAAAATGTTCCGATCACTTCCTACCCGACTCTTGAGAAACGGTGTTATGAAAGTTCAAGTACTTGTAACAAGTATAACCTTCTGAACTGGCCCATACGTGGAATTCTAAGTCGAAAACCCACCAAATTGTAATATGTTAACTTCCGGTATGTTGACTTTCTTACCGTTTGTTGGGCTGTTTGATAGCTGATACCATGTCGAACTGATCCAATTCCTGTTTCAATCTGAATTATAAGTGTGATAAGTCATACTTTATACCTAATTAAAGGTCCATGGCCAGATCGATAATAGCAGGCCTCGTCCCCAAAGCCCAGCTTTTACTCGAAGTGGGTCACATTGTTGGTATCACGAAGAAAGCTACTATTTTTCTCATTTTACCCCCTGTTAATTCTTCGGGCCAAAGGATGTTGGTTTGGAAGTAATGAGTGAAAATGTACCCCCAATTTGGTCGACCATATAATTTTACAAACCGTACTCAATGGGGCTTACGAAATCACGTTTCTAGCTCTCTACATGGAAAACGCTGAATTCGGCGCGAAACTTTACAGTGTGGTTTTTTTGGTGAATGCCAATCTATCAAGAATAAAACTTCATAGTCGTAAGGGTGATAGAGGGTCCCTTCCAGTACGGCACACCTATTTGCAGCGCGCATCGTTTAGCGTGAATACTTTACGCACTCGCTATATGTGCTTCGACGTTTTCTTGAGTGCGTCTACCGCTGCGCTGGTTTTTGT
>JAMKCH010026631.1:0-20504 GCA_023653785.1 Ophioderma brevispina
TTTTAGAAACGTCTAGCTGGTCCTAACATCAATGCAATAATCAAAAATCTTAGTTAGAAATACACTTTCGTCTATTTTTTCCACTACTTTATACCCAAAATAAAACAAATGTTGTAGCAAATCAAGGTAATACTAGTACTATGAGTATGTGGGTACATTTGACCTTTTTCGTCTGCATTTTGGTAAACAAGGTGATGCGGGAAGTGGACTTGTCTGACGGTTCTGTAGCCCTATGGAAATTTCGTGTGGAATGCTAATTTTAGGCAGGTGAGAATGTTCAATACTTATGGGAGTTGCTAACGGTGCCTTCAACATTGTAAGTGTGTGTTGTTTGACGAACATGATGGAGAGATTCTCGGCCGCCATTTGCGAATTCGAGCGGCTTAGCAAAGTTAGCAAGGGTGCAAATTCGGTAATATTTTTGTGCCATTAAAGCATCCGATCTTGATTTTTGTTTTAACCGCGTGCATTCCTATTTAAGTACAAATATATTAAGAAAATGAAATCAGAATCCAAAGCCTTATAATATTGATTTTGTCTTCCAATCGCCTTTTCTCTGCTTAAGAAGTCTATGCATGTAGTATAGGTACTGAGGACTGACATGAACTGAGCTAGTACTGTAGATCTGAGAGACGGCCATATGTTTAATTTATCACTATTTATGCGATAAAAGAACTGTACATGGAATGACACTTGTAGTTAAATATTTCAAGTGTTGTCTTCGGCAAGTAAGTTAACTTGTATGTGGCCGTTGAAGCCTCAGTAGTGTCACATTTCGAAACACAGTTAGGCCAATTATTAGAACAAAATCCATCCCCAAATGATATGGTCTTTAAAACAATATTTGAAGAATTACCTTCTGCCAAAAACGTAGCACTCCCTTTTAATCACTTCTTGTCCACCTTGAGCAAAAAGAGCTAATTAGAGGCATGGGAATAAGTTTATAACCTTATAATACATTCATAATCCTTTCCTCAAGTAGGTCTGATCATTGCTTCTCCAAATTACCTGGCGAGAATTAACTTGATCCTGCACGTTACAACGAATTTGCACCCCTGTACTCTCTGGCTCCTTCTCGTCAGGAAGGCAATCCGAAGAAGCTTGAATTTTATGTAATTCCTTTTGACTTGTTATGCTCTATTCCATGATATGTGTTTGTCTATCGATTCTTTATCTTCCCTATCTGCGGTGCTGGTAAGTAGGTCTTCCTCCCCATATTCGATGCGGGTTTCAGCTTTGGTGGCTGGGTACTTCAATGACGCTTGTTTTCCCTCACTAGTCCAGGAGCCATCAATCAGTATCTCGCTTTAAAAAAGGTTTGCATTATCAGCCTCTGCCCTCTAAAAGTTTTGACCCATACAGGCATAGTTATATGTGGGGGGTATGAAAAAGTGATGTTGGATTAAATAAGCCTTCTTGGAAAAAATAATAAAATCCACAGATGGGCGTTACAAATGCCGCTTTTGTATCGCTTAAAGGCATATTTTATGTATAACTTTATTGGCAACCTCCAAAAATAGTGCTGTTACGTCATTTAAACGCCAATAAAATTATCTACAAGATGATACCAATTTAGGTATAGTTGAGGATGCTACGGTAGAAAATTAGGTTACAAAGGTTGTTTTTTCGCATTTTTGAGCAAAAAAATTACCTTTCTAATTTTATTTCTTCAATTTGAGTTAAAAACCATGGTATTAACCAAGTTACATAATTTCCCAAATTTTGACCTGATATCATACGCAGATGGCATTAAAAATATCAGGAGCATTCGATCTACCAAAAGCAAGTTATTACGGACGAAGTTCATAAAGCAGTTATTTGAGATTTAAGCTTTTTTTTTTAACCTCGTCTACCTGAGCCATTTTTGTATAACTCTCGAAGGGGGATGGTTACCACCACCGTGATTTTCGTTACTGAACTCGATTCCTGTAAATTTGGTACAACATAATAGCTTAGAATTTTTTCTTTCCATCGGTACCCAAAGTAAGTACCATACATCCCCCATTATGATGTTCACTATGACGTCATATGTTAAGGAAGTCCGAAAATAATGATAAAGGGTGGAAAACTGTATAGTTTAGCAATTTAGTAGTGACTCAAAACACACTGTTATAGCGCTTAAAATGCTCTCATTGTATATAACTAATCATTTCCATCAAATAGAGCGAAAATCGGATATTCCTGACTTTTTGGCGAAAAATGGAATTTTCCTATGGGTCATGGGAAATTGGAAATTGACAGTTTCAGTTTGGCTGACATGCGATTTTATGACGTTCATGTGACGTAATGCTAGGCCCGTTGGTCGGTCCTACCCGTCATTGTGGTATCAATGGAAAGAGAGAGGACCATAGCTACCTATGGTACCAAAATAAAGTGTCTATAATATTCCTGTGTTGTGTGCTAGGCATGTTGTACTTCTCTTCCGAAGGGGGTGGTTGCACCCCCCATCCACCTTGGGATTGACCTGTATCTACCTGTACACGGTGGATGTTTGTTTTTGAATGAAAAAGGAGCGGAACATGTCAATTGACAATTACATTAAATATTTGTCACAAAAAAGGAGGTTTTAGCAAGCCAGGAAAAACATGAAGGGCGGGGGGTAGCGAGTGAATGATGAATGAAGTGGAATGAGATGAATGAATGAATAATGAATGAATGATGAAGAAGATGCAGGTGATAAATGTAATGCTTTTTGTGAGTTCAAATTATTTTTTTCGTTAGCTACTGCCTTTATTTACACACACACATAAAAAAGAAAAAAAATCAAAAATAATTACAGACATTTTAAAAAAAACTGACATCCCAGTGAAAGATATGTTTAGATCTACATTCAAAAATCCTACGGTACATACATATAGGGTACACCCACACGGGGCAAAGATAACCTGCCCAAAAATTATATCCCCCCCAAAAAAATTTGCCCAAAAGTGCAGAAAACACTTAAAAAAATACCTTATGAAAATTAAAATGTCCAGGCAAAACCAGAATTGTTGTATTGTGTTCCCTGCATGCTTGGACAATCGGGGGTGGGGTGGGGGATAAAATCCATCCAAATGATCCACCCCATAAAATGCACCTATAAATGTTTAAGAAATCTTAGCTTGTGGCAGTACAATGATCACTAAAAACAAGACCAATTCGCAGCCTTTTTGAGGCTTCCACATCCTAGAAAGCCCCATCTCCAAATTGTGCACGGTTCTGGGCACCTGGATATAAAATCTTTCACAGAACTTTGATACTTCCGTGTATGCATTTATAAAAAATCCATAGATTACTTTTCCATTAATCCAAAAAAAGAATCCCGGAATGGCCGAAAATGATCCCTATCATAATACGGCATCCCTCGGCTCATTGCGCCGAGCCGTAACAATATTGCATCAAATGCGTAAAAAAGCTATCCTGACCCTATTTAAAAGACTCCCATTTATGAAATCGACTGGTAGTACGATAGACTGGTGGCATTTTAAAAACACACCAAAATATATTTTTCCATACTGTAAACTAATGCCACATTGAGTTTTTGTCTTATCCACGGGGACAAAAAAACACCTGAACAAAATAATTATATTTACTTCTAGACTAACCAATCAAGTAATACAGCATATAGCCAAATAATTATACCATCTTGTTATTTTTCTCAGAAAATTGAAATTCCACCTTGGTTCTCCCATCCATAGACTTATACATTGGTCAGAGGTCAAAAGTTAGATTTGATTTTTATTTATTAGTATGTGGTGTCACCTTCTTTGGGCACTAACAGAAGTTTTTTTTAGATTGGGCACGTTAGTGTTGAAAAGTGCCTGACCTTCAATTTTGAAATTGATAACTTGATATGAAGAATTATCACCCAAATACTAATTAAAGTTCATTGCATCACTCCATTGCATTAATCTGGGTTTTGATTTGAGCATTGTGTATCATTCAACTGACCCATATCACTGGTAGTAATTTTCTGGCTATCAATAATGTGCATTTTGTGGTTTGTACATCATTTCCATGTGGTCCGTCAGCTTGCATTGTCAAATTTGAGGCTTCACCACAGACTCAAACATATTTATAAAAGTTCTCAAGATTACCACGTCGGCTTTTACCACTTGGTTTTGCCCTAGCCCCCCGTAATGGGGAATACATAATTTGTATACATTTGGTTATTGTCTACGGCCCCCATAGTCTACACCCCCTCTTGAAAGTTGGTCTCAATGTTGAAATCCACCCATCATACTTCCACACGCCTTGAACTTCTTTTAGCATTGGTGTTACCGAGTTGGTTGGACGGAGCGTAATTTGGGCTCTGTAGTCTTCCTCACCTTTGCTTTCAAGCGAATCAATAATGAATTCCTCCTTCCATGATCAGATGAAGTTGCTTCTGTTTCACTGCTGTCAAGGATTGTTAAAAGGGCATTATATTGCAATCTTTAGACAACCTGCTTTGGTAGAGAATCATCTAATGTAGATTGTCACCGTCTATCACATATGACAATAAACACAATTTACATTTTTAAAAAGGATATTACACCCCGTCTTGGAGGTTGTCTCACTGTTGAAATCTAGCCATCCTACTTCAACACGTCATGAACTTCTTTTTGCACACTACCATGTTACTTAGTCTGACCACGTCAAGAAGCAAAGTTTTGTCCGAAAAGACAGGCATTTTAACGTATCCGAGTAGTCCTAAAACTACTGTAAAGATAACCTTAAAAATCCTAACTTGGATGATGCACTCGGATAGATGTTGCTTCCTCGACGGTACATTGTGTCGACGTACCAGGTAGGACACCTCCACTTTTCTGCATTTACAAAAAAAATATTGGGATCCAATGGGGGTCTGGTAACGTGTGCTTTTCACAGGGGCTTCCCCAGAATTTCTGCAGCTGTACATGTCATGTTAGGGGTGAAGGTTCGGAGTCGTCCGAATGGCTTAGACGTTACAAAAATGGCGGTGGACACCACGACCGTCCCCTTGTAATTTCAACGCATATTTTTTAAGTTATCAAAGAAACTTTTCAGTTTTAATTATTTAATGTAGACGAAAAGTCAAAGTTTCAACCTCTTATCATTAAAAAGATGAAAAACAACCTCATTTGCGGACGTATTCATGCAATCTTTTTGTCGCCGACACCACCTGTAATGTCGAATGGGTCAGTTTTACCTTCTCGTACATCCCATAATTAGACTCCTGCTTGGGAATTCTGGTTGTTTGGGTAGGACAAAAATCTATGAATAAACAAAATCCTCAAAAGGAGGTAATTTCTGTAGTGTTTTTCAATCTTGATATACCTGTTGAGTTAGAAATTTACGAGTAAAAATGTCACAATTTCTTCACATGAAAATGTGTGGACAACCACAGGAATTGCGTCATAACATACGCGGACGCATGCGGGGCGGGGTGAAATACAAGGATGAGGTATGTGAAGTGTAAGGTTACCGATGTCTAAATCGGTGTTAATTTGGATGGGTAAATTATTTATAACACACTTTTTTTAACTTAAAAAAAATGAATGGAAGAGTGTTCAGGGGTGTCCAACCTGGTGGGAATGACCCAGAGGATATCTTCCAAGACATATATAAAAAAATTTGATTCCAAAACCTACTAAACATAGACAAAGTTGTCTTCAATTCTCATATAAAACTGCTCAGTGGATTGCCTGTGGGAGCGCTTGGCCGAGGGAAAGTCAGAATTCACGCTCAGCCAGCGAGCTGCGATCATGGGGTCAACGTCAATTCACGACATACCCGTTGTTGCCTATATGGGACGCAGTCACCTCAATTCCACTGGGATCCTCTTGACCCCAATAGAGTTCGAATGGGTAACAGCATTATTCAATGCTCAGCAACATCACACAGGAGTCTGGGCCAATCACTAGTGAAAGAGAGAGGAACACCCTGGTCTGTAATCATGGGTTTGACCTTGTTTACCTTTAGTAGATTGCTTACCATGTCCTCTCTGTACACTGTTCCCATGTAACCCTGGAGCTAACAGACATTTGTAGGACATCTCAAGTTCAAAAAGGTTGAGTGGTTAAATATGTTGACAGACTGACAGGGACCCCTGAAACATGATTCTTAAGGCACCATTTGCTGCACTTAAGGAGAGGGACCAAGACAAAGTTTGTACAGGGGTCAAATTTTAAATTGATCCAATCATGTTGAAAATGATACCATGTTATTTGTCTAATCACAAGGATTCGGAAATGGTATAGTTCATACTATACAGCCTAAAGTTATTGACTAAAAACAGCAAAAATCAATAAAAATGATCAATTTCAGTTGTTCAGGGGTCAAACTTTAAAGTTGCTCCAATTTGGATAAAAATGGTGCAAATTATTGATGGCATTCATAGGATTAAAGTAAGGAAGAGTTTGACTCTCTTAAATGCTTAGTTGTTACTGATGTAGGGGCACAGAAGTTCAATATGCATTGCATTCAATGGGGCTTGGTCCCCTCTCCTTAAGGCACCATTTGCTGCACTTAAGAATCAGGGTTTTAGGGGTCACTGTCAGGCTGTCTACATATTTGATCACTCAAACCTTTTATACTTGAGATGTGTTACAAATGTCTGCTAGCTCCTGGGCTAATGTCCAAACTTTGTTGCAGTGGCTTGATGTATATTGTTGTAAAATCAAATTTGCTCTTCACATATGGAATAGAATATCCATTTTTCCCAGGAGGAACAAATGTTAATGGGCATTGGCCCGCTCCACCTGATTCTGGTTTAAAGAGGAGAAATCCATGCCCTTGACGTAGCTTAGGATAATTCCTGTACAAGTTGTCTTCAAAATCATCATGGGTTCCATGTTTATTCTGCATGACGAAAATAAATATCCACAGTACCACACAGTCTAACTATACATAATTTTGGATCTGTTGAAAACAATTCCAGTACCACAAAAGCATGCAGACCTTCCAAAACTGTTACTATTATTTTAAAATTTATTTATTCCATTTTCAGCATGAGGACTACCATTTCATTACACGAGGTATTGTTTTAAATGCCTGGAAATAATACTTACATCAAATTTTATCTTTTTGCGGCCTAGCACTGCTTCTGTCATTTCCGCCATTTGTGATCTTGCAGGAGTAAAAGTTTCATCTTTGTGTGAACCTAAGCAAACAAATATTGTTGTGAATATATCTTTCACAAACACATATTTACTCCTCGCCATCTGCCCCCAATCATGGAAGTTTCTTCTGCAAGTGTGATAAAATATTTAGTGATAATGAGTAATTTTTCTACTTGTACTTTTTTGGGGGGGGGGGGGTTACACACAACATGTGCAAGGGACACAACAAATTGGTTCAAATCCTCTTTTCTTTTTATCTTGAGCATATGCAACAGCCAACAGATGAATGGATTTACCATTTGAATGATTTTGGCAGATTTTCAATGGAGAAATAAAACATAGCTAACTTATGTATAGTCCTCTTTGACCCAATAGGGTTAACTACCTCAATATCGTCATAATAGAGTTGCAGCCTGAGAGCAATGGGATATTCATAGAACATGCCATGATTTTTATACTGAACCCCATCTCTGTAATTTGATAGCATTCGTGCATTGTTATTGACATGCTGCTCTCTCTGTATCAACTCTCTCACATTTGTATTTCTGAGGACCTCCTCTAGTGTTTCAATAATTGGAATATACTGGAACGTTTCAGTAACCAACTTTTTACTTCATTGTTCCAGTACGTCTATCAAAAACCTGGTCATACCGTGTGCCAATTGACTTTGCTATGGGACAAACCATATGCATCTTCTTGCAAAAGTACTCATTTTGCTGATACACAGTTTCTAACCCATGGTATGGGTTAGATAACATGTCAATTTGGTCCATGAGACCTTGAACATCTTGAGCCTGTGTGTCAACATTGTTCTCTGCTAAAATCTGCAATCCTTTATCTTTCAAAATTGACATATTACTTTCTAATAGCATTTTAGTACCATTCATATCTGGATCTGGATCTGGAAAATACTCTCAACACTTTCCTGACATTCATAATGTCTGACAATGTAGTCATAGTAAGATGATGAAGACTTAATCTGTAGAATAAATCGAGGGTTTAGTGCAAGAAGGCCCTATCTGCAATAGCTGCCATTTGTCAGTTGTATTGGTATTAAGTGTTATACCTGCCAAATCTAACATGTGGCAGCTATTGCAGATGGGGCCTTCTTGCACTAAACTCACGAAATGTTGCTGCCTGTAGCTTCAACTTCTCTGCATCCAACTCAACCGGTGGAAAATCATCAAAATCATCATCAGGTGCATCACCGATTTCATTATCAATGACATCAGGATAATTACCTACATGGATTCACACCAGTAAATAACATGAGAAACCGGTAAGTCCAGCCCCCACTGCAAAATGGGGTGTTGTTTTTGGTGACCCTTGCCTAAGTATACCCTAAAACATGAGAGAAATGGCGAGATCTGTTGCAAATCTTGGTTGCTATCATATTAAGGATAAAATAGTAGGATATCCAAAAAAGGTTGTCATTGAGGTTATTTGATCGACAAACCAATTTTAACCGTTATCTTACAGGGAACACCTAACTGAAAAAGTGCTTGTGACCTCTTAGGGCTCCATGGTTGCATGCTAATCTTCACGGTCCAGTAGCTCGGAAAAAATTTTGGGGATAATACCCTAATTTCTGATTGATGGGGTAGGTAGATATCGGCCGTACGCAGGAGGGTCGGCCGCACCCCCCCAAATTCCACAAAGGGGCAAAAAAAGGTCCACTTTTGCTGAAAACTTTGATTAAAAAGAACAAATTGTGACACGAAAGTTCCACTTTTTGGTGAAAAACAGTTCAAAAGGTGCAAAAAAGGACCATTTAGGGGGTTAGGTCCACCCTTTAACCAAAAAAGTCCACCTTTTTCGAAAAAGTCCACTTATTTGAAAGTCCGCACCCCTGAAAAAGAAATCCTGCGTACGGCCTGGGCAGATATGATGTTTCAAGGCAGTGTTAGCTTAAGGTCTGAGATGGTCCATGAGAGAAAATTGACCTTTTCATTTGCCCATTTGTAAGGAACGAATGGGAGCAGTAGTATTTAGTGATGGTGGAAACATATCATTCATTTCTTCATCATGGTTGTCAAGTCATGACTGGTTACTCATGTCTAGTGCCAGTATGAAATCGATTAATGTGGTGCAGGAAAGAGTCCATACATTTGCAGTTACAGTGGTGTGACTAGAATTTCGTGCCGCGTTTAAACGATCCACGATAAACGATCGCCCTTTTATTTTCTTCATTTATCTCTTTATCGTTACGTTTCCTAAGACACGTCATCGTTCAGACGTTTGTATCGTTTACTGTATTCAATCTGCCATGATCGTTTTAAAACGATGCAACGGGAAGTGACTTGCGCGAACTGATCGGTTACATATGTGTAGGAATCACACGGGATGATTGTGGTTGTGGTGATTGTTGGCACGGCAATTTGCCCAGTGATGCAGGATCACCTAATCTTGCTCCGACATCTTGAGCAGTAAATAATTAGTTATTGCGGATTACATGTAAGAGGTAGCGGTGTGGCCCCTATGAGTGACAGAAGGTAATCAAATTGGATGCCAATTGCTTATATAATGTTTGTTATGGAATTATAACTGAACTGAAGTTATAAAAAACTCCATGGTTACCCAACTTGCGTTCGAGAATAACGGGCGTCCTGTTTCAGTCAACACGTCGAAACGGGCCTTCCAAATCTGTGCCAGGTTATTATAGGTTTAAAGAAAATAAAACATTCTAGTATTTAATAATATGATTGTGTTAAATTACCCTGTTTAATAAAAGTAAGCCTTTTTCTTGGAACTTATAAATCATGTAGCCTAAATCGAGATGGGATAGATGTCGGGCCTATCTTGTACTTGGTCGTTCACGTTAAAACGGAATCTGATTCAAACTAGATCAACTCACCTATCATTTCACCTTTTACCCCCCAAAATTTCCCGGGCTTCCTAAACCGCTTCCTTGCGCGTCATTTTTTCTTGGTATATTTGTGTGTTCGATTTTTTTTCGTTGTTACCGTGGGTCAATTTTGAGGTTGTTTTTTAACTACATGATTAAATTAATATTGACATTAATAATGGTATTCTTCTGACAGTGTTGTACGGTACTAGTCTCATGTCGTCTTATTGTAGGAACCTACTTAGAAGGGCATTTGTTGGTAATACGTAAATTTTACCTTTACAAAGTCCAAATGCTGACAGACTATGGGCATTCGATTATATGAAGTTAGGCGCTTATTATATATTACAAGCCCCCGGTGCCACCCCTGCTCCCCTGGTCATTTCCCACGCAGGTCAACCCGTTATTAGGCTCACAAATCGATCAATAAGAATATTGAGCATTGCACATGTTACCATGACAACCGGTCCCTTTTAAACCAAGAATGCGCATCCGGCAATTCGCCAAGGGCTTTTTTATCTAGTCAGCGGCGCATGCGGTTATGTATGGTTTTAAGTATTCATTCAAAGTTCATTGTTTCATTGATTTATAGTATGTATTCTGTTTTATTTTGGTCTTTTTTAATTTTTAAAAAAAAAAAAAAAAATAATATATTTCTGTATACTTTAACACAAAACCAGAGAATGTTATTGGAATTGACTGACACTTTTAAAATGTTCACAAGAATATTGTGCAAGTTTGTTAAAATACAGTCTAGTTTTATGCAAATGCGATTTCCCCTTTACTCCTTTTTTTTTAACTAATGTATAAGGCGGGTATCAAGTATACTTCCGACGCCGTCATTTTCATTCCATTTCACCCCAGGCAACTAAATTTCTGCATGCATTGGGTATTTTCTCGCAATTGTATTTTCATAATGAATTTGGCCTTGTTCAGCTGATATTTTATGGAATTTAATACCTTAACTGTTTATATTAATTTTACACGTTGGTGTTTCAAAGTTTGTTGTTGGCTGAAAGGGTCTTGTGCGACCACCTGACGCACTGCTTAGAGTAGTTTTGACATTAGTTGAAATGTAAAGCTGGACCACAAACACCTGGGCACTAACACGAAAGGTCGAAACTAGCAAAGCAAGTAAAAGTCGGTTCTATAAATTATAGAATCCGAGGTAAAAATCTTAATTAATCAAACGTTATGCGTGCTTATTCTCTTGGCAGTGTGGGTTTTGAAGATGTTATTTTTCACTGGGCCTTCATCAATTGCTAGGTAGTCGTGGCAAACAAGTAACAACAAAAAAAAGTAAAAGAAAGTTGTTGGAAAATCCACTATATAGACATTCCGAAAAGTCATCCGCTGCCAGTCTACCTTGACTTCCAATTTTCCATAGACCTCTAGACAGGGTCGAGGTTTTATTGGGCCACGAAATTGTTTTAGCACCAAATGGTAATCACTACCTTTCAACGTTACTCCAATAAAATAGGTGACAGCCAGCGGCGTACACCAACGGGGGGGGGGGGGGGGGGCAGGGGGGCGCCAAGCAGGGATGCACCAAACAGAACACTTGCCCCTTTCTGCCAGCCCCCCCCCAATGAACTGTTTTTGTACAGGTGCACGAAAATTCCACACATAGGAATATAACAACTTAAACCAAATCGTACAAGCAAGGGGTCAATTGTTAATGAATGCCAGGCACGAGGCGCTACCCGCCACGCGAGATCGATATAGTGTTTTAGAATAAAAAATAATGTAATGGGATTCACTTTGGTTATAGAAATTATCTTAAATAACATAAAAAGTTTTTTTTTTAAAAAAAAAATAACGTTTGACGCACACGCCGGCCTATACGCTTTGATTATACAAATTATACTGAATTTGCACAAGAACGACGTTTTAGGCATGTTTAGCGATTTGGTGCAGTTTATGATGTTTAGAAAGTAAGAAATAATTTGAAGGAGGTAGGGATAACAATAACTAAAAGATTTCCTGCATGAGTATGACAATGGAGTAACGCCATGGTATAAAACTAATAGTTAAATCCATACATTTTCCGCATGAACAAAGTCCTATCGATTCCACAATCCTGCCAAAACATAATAAACTATTAAAATGCTATTTTCAATGAGAGCCCAAAGGGTGAATCGGGCAATTCCCCGATGAGCGCTTTATCCAAGATAGAGCCAATGTTAAAATGCAGCAATAGGCCTAAAGTCGTAATCAGTTAACTTGAAAATTGTTTAAAAGCGAAAACCTATTCTCTTTCAGGTGAAGTTAAAGGGGATGGCCCAATAATTTAGTCTTACATTTTTTTCACCTTGTATAAAAAATTGGGACTGATTTCCAAAAAATTGAGAAATTTGAGGAAACGGTGACCTATTGAGGCCCCCTCCCGATGCAGAGTCCAGTAGGATCTCACACGGGTTAACAACCGTAATACTTTATTAAAAATCACCGAAGGTCTTTAACAATGAATTAATGTCAACAAATCGTATGGGACTTTTAATTGGACAGTTTGTTCAATTGTGAAAGTGATGTGAGAAGTCTTCTTGTATATGTGACCGCCTAGAGAATTTTATGTTATTAAAATTAGAATATCTGAGATCACAGTATGAGTGAAAGAACCCGACATGACAGGTAATAGACCAACTTAACCATGACATGGACAAGGTACATAGACCACTAATATGGTACCCCGCGGACGGGCGTGTGCCGCTGGGCAGTGCGTCCTCTTGTAAATAATACCTAGAACCGAGTCCATGGCGACCCGACTCAAACCCTGAAAATGTTTACATAGGCCCCAGTGTAGCTTTACATTGACTGTATTGTGTCTCCAGGAGCACCTTAGAATTACCTAAAGAGCACTACCCGATCCTCAGCCTCAGTCTCTTAAACCGGAGGATTTGACTAGTATAAAGCTTGATACTTCATATAAAAATATCCTCTATTCGTTTCCAAACCCATAAAAAGCCCAGGCCGCCCGCACGGGCGACATTTTTGTGTATTCCCCTATTGTTATTTTTTCACGACAAAAATACATGACTGTATTGAGCCTTGCGCTCGATTTACGACCATTTTGAACAAAATCAGGACCTATAGGTTATGAGCGCAAGTGTAGTACGAGCACTGCAGTGCGAAGTGTCGTGGTTCTAAGGATACAGTTACACTAGTTTTATTTGGGGATTATTTGATTATTGTGTTAAGGCATGTGTGCGCATAATTTGACACACATTAATGGCCGAAAAAATTCCAGCTTTTGCTGAAGAAAAGAAGGAGCGAAACCATGAATTTGCGACTTTTTAAATTTTTTGATTTTTGCATGACGTAATGTGTGAATCACTGTAACGTCATACAAGGTATGTTTGGAATTTTTTAAGATAATGGAAAAAAAATCGGGAGGGTCACAGCCATCCATTGGTACAAACATATGATAGGTCATCAATCCGTACCGAGATTACTAGGGAAGGAATCCCCTCCGCCCCGGGGTGAGAGGGAAGCCAAAAAGCACGGCTCTTCGTGAAAAAAAAACGGCGCCTCGTGAAAAGAAATCAAAAGGAGAGGGGATCTAATATAATAATCCAGCGATTGCGGGGTCTAACAGCATGGCGAGGTGCTCTCAAGCATGGCATCAGAATTTGAAGACCAAACATGGGTAATATAGGCCAATTATCACGAACCGGCGTATGATTGCTAAAGCGGTTTACTTATGATAATCCGTGATTTTTGCGATAATAGATCGACACGTCGTTAGTGTTGCGCTGTTTATCCAACGAGGTGATTTTATCAGAAGATCCTTTTATGTCATGTTGTGGTGTCAAGTCAATAGCCACGCGTGGCATAGGCCACCATGGTTAAGAGACCTGATGACTATTCAGAAAGAAGCGCTCCATTTTTTTCGAAGCTTTTCTTTTTTAATCAATGGCGGACTATTGGGATGGTATGCGACCGAGGATTAAATAAGGCAAACACGCCATCTTAGAGGGCACCGGCCATTATTTATAGTGTAATAAGATGATAATTTGATGATATATATTTCTGTGTGCACGAATTCAAAAAACCATGGTGATTTTTTAAAATGATTTTGTCAAATACCAGTTGGCCGATCACGGTAGGTGGTTTACAACCGATCAACATGTCCAGTGCAATATGGAATTCGTATCAAAATAAATTACTCCTGTAATTGAACAATCAATGTAGACAGACCGTTGTGTGTATTATGTGGTGTGGGATGTGTGTGTATATAAGATATGTAGTATAATATGTGTGTGTGTGTGTGTGTGGGTGGAGTGGGTGGGTGCAGGTGGGAAAGGGGGCGGACGGGCGGACGCCTTCCGCTGCCAAAATACGGCGTTTTATGCTCATGGTAAAAAAAAAAAAAAAGCGGTGGAAAGGTACACGAATTTGTGCAAAAATCCCTTTTGAAAAAGAATCGCCCTCCTAAAAAAACTCAAGATTAGGGCCGCAGGACCTCCGGAGACTTGGTAGTGGATAAATTGGACATTCAGGCCCCCGGGCGGGTCTGCAGCCATGTTGTGATCATACCTTTTCTGCATGCTTTGCGCACTAAAGTTCTATCAGAAGGATTGAGTATCCAACATAGTCCCCAACAGTTTCCGGGAAAATTTTACCTTTATAAGGTCATGTGATCACCCAAAAATTCTATTTCTAACCACTTAAAAAACCTGAAAATTTCTCAGTTAGGCCCAATAGAAGATCATGGTCATGGAATGTTTTGTGGGCCCGTAGTAAGGCTCTGACTCAGATTTTCGGAGGATGGTGTGCATGTGTCAAGCTTGTCGCAACATTACGTGACGTATGTTTTTCGAAATAGCGTTGTCCGTGCGCGGGGAGACAACAAATGAGCATGGGACATACCAAAATGGACTACAGTGTTGTCCGGGCGGGACAACATTGGAAATCAAGAGCAGGACGTCACTTTTGAGACACGACTAACATATTTTCAAACAACGGGGTCATTTTTGACCCCGCTTTGAGTATCAACTAGCAGCAACCGACATAAAAAGTGCGTAAAAGGTTTAAATGTTTGGACCAATTTGCTGGTAAAAAAGGATGATGGAAATGTGACCCTTGTTTTGTGGTAATATTTTGACCATTTTTAGTCGGTTCATAGTTGACTTGGCGTTAGTGTGACACCGCCATGCAGAGAACCCGGACAAACAGATTTATTCGTATCGCGTTCCGTGTGTTGTGGATCAGACAACACCACACTGACAGTGAAGAGAAAACACTACGTGCTTGACAAAATCTAAAATTAGTTTTCTATTTGTGTTTTATTTAAGGCGGAGGTCTCGTTAGTTTATGAAAGATAATTGTTGGATTATTATAGTTAAATAATGGTTTCATATTAACACTTTTGGTCTTGTGACTTCCGTTTGTTGTACGGGGGTCCAAATGGGCCCACCCTATGACAAAAGCCACTTTAGCCTTGGTGGAATGTTCTTTACCAAAACTGGGCATTAGAGACGGGGGGTACGATCAGCAAACACAAACAAGGAAAAAAAAAAATAAAATCGGTTGTACCGATAAATGGCGTCTAAAAACACGATTTTTTGGAACGACGGCACACGAATTACCCGCCGGTCCGAAAAATGAATCAAAGAAAACATCCTGTCCCAGACAGAAAACTTTTTCAATAAATGTTGAGCTCAGTAATTAGAGAACATAAAGACATTTACATTGCGAAATAAACAAAAAATAAAAAATTACTCCTAGTACGATTTAAGGGGCAAAACAATTTTGACTAGCGCGCCCCAAATGCTTAATTCTGTAATAAAACATAATAGACCAGACCCTTGGCCGATGTGATTTTTTTTGCGCCACCAAACATGCGAACTGATATTAAAGGCAATACATTAAAATTTTGGACCAAAAGCACTTTACACCGTTAAAAATGGCGTAGGAAAAAAAAATGTTGGGTCCACGTCGACCCCTTATAACTAATGTTAAAGAAATCAAGAAGAAATTGCTGCAGAATTCAAATTAAAGCGAGTTTTAACTCAGAAATGCATGTATTTGGTTAATATAGTCGTTACAACTTACCAGATTGACCCTAAACAGCAGGTAGAGCTTATGGCACCAAAACGATCCTCAAGCTGCACTTTAATTTACAGAGAGTTGTTTCAAAATACGGTCAACCAAAAGTTTTTGCGGACAACCAAAAATTTCAACTGGTTGTCCAGTGGGGACAACCCACTTTTCCCTCCTAATCGCGGTTGGGATAAGCTCAGCTCAAATCGATGTCCTTCATATAGAACAATCACATACGAGTAATAAAATTAAGGAATCCGGAATTTATTGGTTAACACAACCAAAATTACTCAAGTAATTGTACCGGACTGATGAAATGAAGGGGGGAAAAAAGTCATCTCCGTTATCCGTAGAATTTTCGTGGTCATAAACCAGCGACTCGTCGTTTGAAGGACTCTTTTCAAAGAATAGATTGAAGAAGACGATTTTAATAAACGAAAACAAAGATTTAAAATAGTCCTGAACAGATGAAGGTTATGGATGGAAGTTGGTTCAGGAAAAAAGATACAGAACCATTACTTGTGTCAACCGTAGGTAGGCCTATGCATTTAATTCAAAGTTCTAATACGAGCGACGTGTTTTGAGCTACGAGAAGGCAATAACTATGATAAGAATCTGTTGCTAGATGATGGGTTGTTGAAAGAGAGTGAGGACCGTTTGCGAGGTCTAGGTACGTGGTGGGAACGTGCACTCAGTGCGTAGCCAGCTTTGTTGTTTTCAGGGGGGGCAAAGGGGGGCGGCACAGTACATTTTGAGGGGGGGGGCAAGCATGATATACGCAATGTGTGAGTATAGATGATGGCCGCTAGTGTAATCACTAATTTTTCAGGGGGGGGGGCAAGAGTGCCCCACAGGGGGGGGGCAAGCTGCCCCCCCCCTGTGGCTACGACCACTGCGTTGGAAATGAGGAGGAAAGGATGAGGGGGGGATGGTGGGTTTTAAAGAGACTAGCTGGCACATTTTGAAAAATGTAGTGCCCGACGCTCAAGATTTTCCAAATCGATAATTTTTGCATGGTGGTAAGGCTTTTATTACAAAAGGCCCTCACTCGAAATGATTAAGACCAATAGCTTCCTTATGGGTAAAAGATCGATTTCATAATTGAACGTCGCCGGCGACGTTTAATTCAGCAGACGACAGAAAATGGCGTTTAACACAAAGAACACGCACGCCGATGCATGTCTTTCCCACGAGATGCAGACTGTTTGAATCGGTCTATAACCCTTTGTGGTCTTTAATCTCAGTGATAGGGACGAGTTCAAAAAGTATGTCAGGTAAATACACGATTTGTGATTAAAGTTATGGAGGGTGGCAAACTGAAAAGTGGTGGCCTATTAAATTACATGGGATGTCGTAATATCCTCATATTCACGTCACCTATCGGTATGTTGGTGTTATTAGTAGGGAAGTTGTTTTTGTAGTTAGCCTATAGTTATTTTTTGTTATAGCTGTTGGTAAAATATATCTCTGTTCTTCCAAGGCCTAGCCTATATAATTTGAGGGCAAATTGAAGAAGTTTCATATTTTGTGAAAAATGTGCCAGTGCAGCTTTAAGAAGGGCTTTTGGGATGGGAGGTTTGAGGAGGAGAGGGACGATCAAAGAAGACGTGGAAGAAGCAAGTGTATAGGAGGCGACGAGCAGGAGGGTTGGGGTGTGGATGGAGGATGCATTGAATCGGTGAGGGAGTAAGGGAGGTTGCTGCTAGTGCGAGTTGAATACGGCCACCCTCGTCGACGGGGACAAAATCGTATTTAAAACTTTGGATTACTACAATAACTATGTACTAACAGAAAAAACGTGACCCCCATTTTTTCTTAGTAATCGAAAGGTTTGTGAAGCGCAACTTTTTGTAATTTTTTTATGGAGCCGATTTTTTTCGAACATTGCAGAATTGTATCAAAAAAGGGAAGTTTTCCATAGGACTTGTGTACAAATGTTAGGCTAAAAAAGCTTGAAAATAGGTCTTTTGGATGGCTTGTTCCCAAATAAAGACCGAGTTAATATTTGCTCCATATGATGGTTGAAAGTATGTGTGTTACACGAAATCTGGTAGAAATGCAATAATTCTATAATGGAACCACCACCTTAAACTTGGTTCCGATTTTGGGAAATCACAGATATCTAATGATATTTTGAAATACATTAGAATGTGTGAGGGTTCTCACAGAGGAAAGATGTGCAAATTTGGCCTAGAAAAATGTTATTTAGTAATGAAAAGCAAAGCAGTTAAACTGTTTTGAACTGCATACACACCGTGTGTTTGATTAAAGTTACGGCAAACTCAAAGTTAGCCTAAAATACCCGGGTGTCTTAGGCTCTTGTGTCCCTATCTGTTTGGGTGTTATTTTTATGTGTAAAAACATACCTCGATAATTTTGCCAGGCCTAGGGACTAT
The DNA here is from genome assembly GCA_023653785.1 of Ophioderma brevispina. NCBI lineage: Eukaryota > Metazoa > Echinodermata > Ophiuroidea > Amphilepidida > Ophiodermatidae > Ophioderma > Ophioderma brevispina. The sequence goes on from JAMKCH010026631.1 coordinate 18,345, forward strand.
CATTTGCGAGTAAATTGAAGAATTTAATATTTTATGGAACAAACGGTGCCAGTGCCAGTGCCGTCATCGAATTTTGTCGGACAACCCGAATCAGGCAGAAGGGATTTAAAAAAAACTGCCATAACTTTTGAACCAAAAATCCAAATTACACCAACAAATTATCTTGTTCAACGATGAAAATTGAACAAACAAATTCTGATTCAAACAGGCATGTAAACTGCATTATTGTCCGGAGAAAGAAGAAACGCTTTATTTAAAATCCTACGTTCTACTGATACTCGCACAAAAACCCTCTTCTCACTGAAAACGTCCGCAACAAACTTCATGGAAACGAAGAGTGTGTGCGCAAAACGTGAAATCATGGGTTTGCGCACATCCGTTAAAGTTAAACCCGCTTTGTGAATAGCAACCAGGGTTTGAGGGAGAAGGAAAGAAACCATGTTTTGAATTTCTCTCTGAACGATCTCAAGCGCCTGCTCAGGTCGAGTATATTATGCAAGTCGTAGGCTCACACGGAGGCCTTAAAATAGGACATGTTTATTTGTATCGGTTTTTACAACGGTCTTCGTATAACAAACCACCGTGAAGGGATTTTGCACACACAAAAAAATGCAATAGATCTCTTTTTCGCACGTTTATTACGGAATTTCTACCAAGCATGGCTATACAGTTTAGAGAAAATTTTGAATTTTCTTTTTTTTTTTTTAGGATGTGCTGCTAATGTTGAATTTAGATGAAAATTTGGTTTGTGCGATTTAAGAGTTGCTCTTTCATGTTACATAAGAGAAAAGTATAGGCCTTTAAAAATGCATTATAACGACAATCGTTTGCTTAGGCGTTTAGTGGAACTATCCCCAAGTTATCAAACGTCTTCCGTTTCACTGTAACGCCCATACCTTAGAGAGTTGGTACCCTCGGTAATACATAGGTGAGCGTAGAATGCCATGCACGTATACTTTAAGGCCCTACATGTTATAATTATGTAGGTCTTTACTACCGGCAAGTGGGTCTCATGGAACAAAAAATGTTGAATGTGTTCCCTATTTCTTATTGTTGGTGGCACTTTTATCGCGCCATTGGACATGTGAAAGTATTAATAAGTTTGGCTTCGTTGAGTTGGGGAGACTAGTTAATTGATACCTTCTTGCAACTCGTTTTGAGAGAACATCCAAACTCATCCAGAAAAAAATCAATTTTTTTGTGCGTGTGAGATAAGAGCGACAACTTTCCATAGCATTGGAAATGTACTTCTTTCCTCTCAAATGAACATATTACATCTACAAGTTACGTCTCCAGTTTTGGTACGTTTTAACGACGCCAAAAATTCTCATTAAAAAAAAAAATCTGGTCCTAATCCACTGGAAACATCGGTACGTGAAACGAGTGTGTGCGCAAATGTGAAATTTAGAGGGTAAGCTTTATTTCTACCAACAAGGGTCCAATTGAAAGCCAACTCTTTTTGAATTTTTCTGCTGAGCGTTTTTTTTTCTATTAGTACGCCGCTCAGTCATTTATAGTATAAATGCGTGTGGTATATCTAAAAAAACAGGTCCACACGGAATAGCAGGTAGCGCACGCAGGGAATTGAATTTCACATCCAAACATGCATGTTTTACAGTTGAAAGCGAACAAAAGGTTTTTAAACTTTGGTCCCTTTAGCGATTTCTTATTATGAAGAGCTGGCGTATAGTCAATTGAGATGGATAAGTAATTGTTATGTGTGGGTATAAGAGTTTGATTTAGTGGTTGCACAAGGTAACGTACAATAACATATTTAGACTATTCTTATCACTGTCACTCTTTTAGCTTTGTCTTGAGTCGGTATTATCAATCCCACGCTAAAATGTTTCTCATTAAAAAAGAAAACCAACATCTTTCCTTTATCGCTGAACTGTATACATCCTTTAGGTAGAGCGCCTAATACTGTAATTCCGTAAGGGCATATCTACCAAAACTTGGGTCCATTAAAGAAATTGCTTTTGATTAAAAAAAATGATAACTTTAAAAATACATTTCTATTCTGTGTGAAAGAATATTAACTTGGCTGAGTTGAGTTGAGTAGACTATCGCTACTATAGATAACCACACTTGACTCAGTTGAGTCGCCCCCACCAAGCCATAACAAGTTATTGTTTGTTTTTGCGAGATATAGAGTTAAAG
>JAMKCH010026632.1:0-18402 GCA_023653785.1 Ophioderma brevispina
AGTTTTACATAATTTTAGAGCCGTACTGTGCATAATATTTTAAACATGCACCATAATAAACATGTGGTGGCACCCCCACCCCCGCCCCTCACCCATTGACTTGAAGGCATACCCTATAACCCCCGGTGAAGGTGCTACTTGACATTTTTGAGCTGCGAAGCAAGCTCCTCAAAATCGCCCAGAACTCTGTTAGTTAGTGTGTTCGTTCGTTCCTTCCAGTAAGCATGTAAAATATGTTCCATTGATGCCTCAGTTTTACAGGCTGTCGCCCTGGTGTCATATATTACAACGTCCGTGTGACTGAGTATCCTACCCACCCATCTTCTTTGTGTTCTCCAATGAATGTTGTATGCATCATTTGTTTCAGCACTGTAACCCAAGGTGGTCTCGTCTACAGGTCACTGTTTATCCCGTACATGTTGGCATGGTAGCTAGGCCACTCTCCGTGGGGGACCTCATTCTTTACAGGTAATTTATTTCCATCGGCACGAACACCTTATTTTCGCTGGTTACCCATACAAAAACTAGCGGAGGCTGGTGGACGGCTGTTTCGGCCTACCACTCAAAGTTTCCTTTTTTCTTTTTAATACCGGGGTATTAACACTGACGTATAGGTCAGCGGATATTAAAGAACTGTGCAATATTACTGTGTAAAAACAACACACTCGTCAAACCGAATTCCTACCGCCATATTGGAAAATTTGATTCATTCGCATCTTGGTAACGGTACTTTCTGAACAAAACACATACACCTGGACGGATGTCTTGGATGTTCTAAGGATCATTTTATAAGCGAGGGGAGGGTCGCCCCAGGCGAAATCGCGAAAATGTTTTTTTTTTTTTTTTCAAATGGCTGTTGAATTGTTTACGTTATGCTCACGAAGCTGGACACTTCATAATCGAGACATTCATTCCGTTGACATTTCACCCAGTGCACATCTCATTCGATGAACATTCCTAGTATTACTGATTGTTCATGTCGTCGGGCTAAGTAAAATTGTTGTTCATTCATGCGAGTAAGCAAAAGTGAAGACAGAAGTGTGAACTTATGTATTGTTTTTGGAGTATGGATTCTTATCCGAACTAGTGCGTGGATCCGTGTGTGTAGAGTTGTTCATTCAGGAAGGCCATGTGGCAAATGTAGAAAGCTACAAACATTCTATGTCATGCCCTATGGACTGTGTATAAAGTGTTCTAGTATTACTTAAATGTAGTCTGTTGTGTGAGGGGTCCCGTGTGTAGTATCATTTTTGTTTTTGGAGATATAAACATTAAAATAACATAAATCAAAATTTATCCAGTCATTTATTAAAGCAATTAGCACATTTTTTGAAGAGCGCCCCCAATTTCAAAAATTGGATATTGTTGCCACAGTTTACGTTGGTAATTGTCTAGGCACTATACCTGCGAACGAGGAATGCTAAACAATGCGTATTATCACAAATAATCGATTTTGTAATTGAGAATGGGGAGATCCCAGATTGGACTTAACGGCCAGGATGGAAATGCTACGTTAGTCCGGTCCATGATGAAATAGTGGTCACCTCTAGAAAATAACCTCTAACTTGCCTTGCCCTGAAAACTATTAAAAACAACTAATGGATGAGCATAGGAACACCGTACATGGCTGCTATTTTCCCGGCTATTTCACATTGGAGGCCGTTTCCAGAAAGCCGTGAAGTAGTATCGGGGATCCCCGATAATAGTATTCTAGTACACAATTACTCGTATTTGTGATAATAGATAAGTTTCGAGCTTAACCATTCACAGTATAGGTTACTAGCCAGTTCCAATGGCAACCGTGTAAAAATCTCCAAATTTTTGAAAAATTGGGGGGCGCTCTTCAAAAAAAGCGAACCGGATGCGAAGTTCACTAGGTAAGATGAGGGTTGGAACCTTCAGAGAAGACAATATTTATGAGGGAAATGGACCTATGCTTCCAAGAAAATTGCTCATATGACCCGACTACTGTTTAGGGTCAAGATGAATATTCCATATGGCTACCGGTTCAAGGTAATACAAAGTTCAAATATTTAATAATTATTTGTTTAAGGGGGGGAGGGGGGGGTCCATGTGGGCGCAGAAGAAATTAATAATGCTTAACACATTATTGTATTTTGCCCATATTTTATTTAATGCCTAAATAGAGGTAGAGCGCATTATTTTGTTGAAAAACAAATCGGTCATGGTGTTTTTGGTTTTATGTTAATTAGCATAACTACCGCATGGTGGGTGGCGCTGTTCAGAATGGCGTTGTCTATCACTCATATTTTTTTAATGTTTATTTCAGCCTTTTCTTCTATTATGAGCCCATTTTTGGAGTCCTTTTATGGTTTGAATTCCCATTTTTTTCCTCCAAGTTATAGATTATATAATGACTGGTTTTCATATTATATGGTTTCAAAGTATTGAATTTGAAAAAAAAAATATTTCTTTGATCTAGGCAAGATATAAGTGTACTTATGTACTGTTAGTCACTTGTCAAAATACATTTTTTTTTTCATTAGATGCATTGTCATGCGATTTGATTTGACTCATGAAAAAATAATTATTTTTGAAATGTATAACAAGAAGAAAGGAACAAAATACGAGGGTACTCGTCTGCCCACGTGCAAAGAGTTAAGAATTAAGTGCATAAGGTCGCCTGCACTCCCGTTGGTGCATAAGGGAGGGGAATCCATGTGCCCCCCCTCTGAAAACCACTTTACCGTTATATTTTTTTTAAAAACACAAAACTCTGGTCATGAATGGGGTACATCAAACGTCCACCATAACAGGAGAAAACCAATGAAAATCGGCTATCGCTTTTAGTGGAGCGGTTTTTGGACTGCCAAATTGTCGAAATACCCTCCCCTCGGTACAAAACGCAAACACTTCTAATCGAAACGATAGTAATTAAATACTTTTAAAAAAAAAATGATTGGTTGTGGTCCAAAAACTCTGGTGGCAGGGATGTTTTTTTGGGTCAAAAAATCACTTTTGAGCAAAAGCTCAGGAATATCAAGATTTATTAATTCTTAGCAAAACAAATTTTAATCATCATGTAATACATCATTCTCGACATTTATATTATATAGATTTCTGTTTTATACACTACTAAAGGGTCTAGAAATGTTAGCCCACAAAAAATCAATTTTTTTCCTTAAAAAAAAACTCCTTTTTTTCAACATGTCACCACAACGGTATTTACATGAACCCTTTATGCATGCAATGTATAAGACCTATATCAATAACCAAAAAAGGATACCATAACAAAAAAATCACAAACTTAAAAAAAATAAAACCTTAAAAAATAAAAAAAAAAATAAATTTCGCTTAAAATTGCAGCCACATTTCATTTTTCGGCATAGGAAATCATCCCCTGACCACCAAATATTTTCAAACCACAAACCATCGTTCTTAAATCTTTGTGGTTGTACGGTGGGAAGGGTAACTCGAAAAAACTAGAAACACTTTTCAAGGCTCGGCCGCTCCGCTATTTGTAGCTAATAATAGTAGAATCTGACAAACTGCTCAGTTGGCATTTAGGCAATTACATTAAAACTTGGGCCAAAAAATTGAGTTTTTAGCGATCATAAAAAACATCGCGCGCGAAAAAAAAATGAAATCCTGTGTCACCATGAAAATGCCTTTTAAGTATTAATACGTGTTTCAGTATACAAAAGAACGGTCATTTGCTTGCTCGTATTCAGTGGCGGTCGTTTATGTAAGTGCTGTCTTTTAAGACACAGGTCATGGGTTCGAATGGCAATACGTATGCATTATTTCGTTATTATATATTATGCGCGTTAGATAATTACAATGAAAAAATTAGAGGAATGAACATGGCCAGTGATGGTACTCTCAATAATATAATATCACGTCGATGACAAGTTTACCGAGGTTGACCCCCTGTCGCTTGTGTTTTAAGTCCTTTCACCAGTTGGAGGGTTAACCCTAGTCCAACAAGGGTTTTTGTATACGTTCAAGACCAAGGGGGGGGGGGGGTGGTGGTGGGTTACCACCCCCTGATTTGTTCGTAATTAAAGGCGAAGACATCATTTTTTGGTAAATCAGTGTGTAGCTACACATGTCCTTTCTCAAATCAAGTACAAACCATATCAAGGTTTTAACAACATGACGTCATAGTGACGTCATAACTGAGAGCTATTTTACGCAAATGTGTAGCAAAATCGCCAAAATCGAAGCGTTTTTTTCGACCGGTTTTTGCCATTATGCAAGCAAAAAAATTGATTTATTGGCAATTTAATGGGTCCAAAGTAGCGTTACACATGTTATTACTCTAAATTAATACGAAAATGAAAATTGATACAAGATTGCCTACAGGAGCAATTTTCATTACTTACATAAAGTACCATTTTTTGGGCATTTTAAACCAGTAAAGCTATAGGAAGGGTGGAACCCCCCCACATCTGACGTTGACGGACGTCCTGACCCCCCAAGGAAGGTGGGTACCTTCAATTTTGTTTCGCTAAAATGACGGATGAACTTACAATTACCTAAACATTAGTTTTGATCGTATTTGTTGGCGTTTTGTGAGAACAAGGGATCATCCGTTTGGGGGCGGTCGGGTGGATTGTGCCCTTTCTACAGTCTTTTTCTTCCGTTCTTCGCTACACCCTAACTATCTCTCCCCCCATTTCCCTGTTAACCCTCTCGCTTTTCATACTACGCCTCTATCCGGTCCTTTCGGCGGGTGCCGCCGGATAATCTCGGCGGGCCTTGTTAGGGCTTGCTAGCGGTCTTGATCTTAGTGATCCGAATAGCTGCTCCAGTCTTGGGTATAGATTATTCTTATGAAGGTGCCCTTTCCTTACCACCTCGTGATCTATATTTGAGGTTTTGGTCCCGCGTTTACCTTTCCTCCTTGCTCACCCCATAACTTCGTTCCCGCGCTCCCCCCACCTTCGACAGGGGCCGTTCCTCTCCTGGTCGTTTGGTCGAGGGCGGATCTTGTTGGGGCGGGCACGTTTGCGACAGCCGTATGCTAGGAACACGTGTCGGTTCGGGAGCACCCCCTGGTCGCCGGGTGAGATGCTTCACGACTCCGCTACGAGGGGGGCCCCTCGCTCCTTCTCAAAGGGGCTCGCCGGGTGGTCCATTGTTCCAGGGGCGCGTCTCATCTGTTTGGGGTCTCCTCTAGGATCGGTTGCCCGCTCCTGGCGAAGTGTGTGGGCTGTTCTGGTTCGCGGTGGTGGGGTAACCAAACCCCATTGCCCCCCCCCCCCCCCCCCCCCACCCCGGTTTTTGGATTGGAACCGAGGTTTAAGCTTTGGATTATTTGATTTAAAAGAAAATAAAAGGGTAAGATGTTATGTTTATGAAAGATGTGTCCGAGGCAAAGGTTGTAAAAACACATTGAAATCATAATGCGGCCCGAGGCAAAACTCCGAGAGACACCATTCTTCAAATATTTTATAACAGTGACAATTATTCGGCATAAAAATGGACATCGCACCCTTTATTTCTATTCTACAATTCAATAAAATGATAATAATAAACAGGAAAAAAAAAAATGGGGCTAGTCTTACTTAAAAACGAACACTGTTTACGTCTTTACAGCGTGTGCCCTGTGCCTCCGAGTTAAATGTTAGCGTGTGCGCCTATAGTGTGGCGACACGGACGAAAAAGAATGTTCGCTTTGCATCACGCATTATGGCAAACGCGACCAATGTCATTTAGGAGAATAAAGGGATGATTCTCGGGAACCAGTTTTGTTTTGTTTTACTTTAACGACGAATTAATGAAACAAGCCGATATGCCATTTATTTTAAGTGGAAGAACAAGGCGGAAGGCCCGAGCCGAACGAGTGGTCACGCAAAAAATAATGGTGTCGTCGTAAAGAGAGCAACGGCAAGAGAGCACCGGGGCACCGGTTCACATAAAATCTACCTTTATTTCTCATCTAAACAGCGCTCTTTATCATTGCTGAACCATTTTTGCGGGTTCCATTTGCGATACTTTACAGCTTACATACAACAGGAACAACAGGAAAAGGCTGCCACCCACCCAGTGCAACAGTTGTTTTCGGAACCGCGAAGGTTATCGAACAACCAGGTTTTGAAAGCAACGACGAGCATACGCAACGCAAACGAACGAGTAACTAAAGTCGGGGAAAGGGTTAGTTAGTTTAGGAGGGAGGTGGAAGAACGCGAGTGCGCGAGAACATCCGAACATAGCAACAAACAAAACAAAACGCAAATCGTGTTTTCAGTTTTATCCGTTTGACCGCGAAGCACTTAACCTAAAAATAACGCACCCCCGTTCTCGTCAATACGCAGCGCGTTCTATCTGGGTTCAATGGTTGTGATGAACCCGAGATCAGCCAATTCAAATGAAATTGACTCACCACATTTTAACCAACTGTTTAAGAACTGCAGAATAATGGGGCAGTTGTGTAGTAGTCAGTAAGTTAGTGAGTACGTAAGTACCAGTAAGTTTAAAACGAACAAATCACATAGCGCCGCGCCTTTTGAATATAATGGGGACAGACAACCGGTAATAAATATTATTTTTAATCTCTGTCAAGGCAGTAGTTAAGTAGTAGTTGAGTCAGTTCAGAGTTGCTTCTATGGAACTTATGTTGTTGTTTGTTTTGTTGTTGAAAACGAATTTGTTTGAGCTAAGAGGAAGAAGGAATTGCGAATAATTAATAGGTGATGGTAAGTTACAACTCTTGTGATAATAAGCATAACGTAAATAATAATAAATATGATGATAAATAATAATAATGATCTCCAAAGAAAATGTCTACCAACCGTTTCGAAATGGTTTTCATTCGCGAATCCTATAAACAATTGTTTTTACGTTCATTGATCGAATTAGACAGCCACGGTTACTTGATCGTTTGAGGACACAGTGCTCCGAGCGGTCAAATCTAATCTAAGCACCCAGAGAGAGGTACTTATCGTACATTTTGAGACTGATTTTGAAATTTATCTGCTTGGTGACCATTTGTGTATCAAGTATACCCAGGAGTTCCCCAGGCATCTTAGGAGTAATACGGACTGTATTACACTGAACCTGAAACATAACGGTTTGTTAATGTCTACCGGTTCACATCGGTCAATCATGCAAGGTGAAGTCTGGGAATATGAATTGTTAGAGAGAGCGCGTTTTTGATTTGTATGGCAGGAGAAATTGTAAAATGGAGGGGTTGGCGCTTATTTGATCTGAATTGTTGTTGATTATAAGACAACAAAGTTCTAAACGGTATTTCTGAATAAATGATGGGATTAATTTTACTGTACAATAATGGGAGATAGTGACAGCTATTTTTACATATGCAATTTTCAACCCCCTTGTCACTCACTCAGGTGCATGAGCCCGTGTTGTTGATTTGGAACTTTAAAATTGGTTTTAAAAGACAAAATGATGACCCTACCTTCTGAATCATTAAGAAAATAGCCATTAGTAGACTCAGTTTCGTTGATTATCACCCTTGCCAAAAAAAGTGATAATCAACGGGCTCACTGCACTTATTTGTGGGTGAATGACAACTTTGAAATTAGTATCAAAAAAACACTCAGCTGTGACTATCTGCATTGAATTCCAATCAAAATACAATATAATTTCAGTCAGAAATAGCCGTGATAACTTCGATTCACTTTGGAAAAAAAAAGAATAATTACCAACGGGCTCCTTCTAGGGGGGCGTGGAAACTTTGAAAATTGATTATCAAAAGATGCGCTGTCACATATGCATAATGTACAGAAAAAAAAAAGATTCAGGGAATATGCACGGATAACTTTGTTTTGTTGTATTATGACAGTATTCACTAGCCAGCCATGTTGGTGGATATACGCATTCCAGTACTACAAACATTCCCCTGTCAAGTGATCCTGGGAAGTCGCTAAACTGGATCGATTGACAGCTTAATGTATTGTAGTCATGTTGGATGTATGCCATCGTGCCACCAACATGTGTGGTGGCTGACGTCATATGAATACGGTCTAACTTTGGGAAAAGGGTAATCAACGAAAGGGATCACTGGTGACAACTTGAAATATATCAATTTGATTTTGTTTGTTGTGTTTTTTTCTTTTTTTTCGGTAAAATATACATAATAAGCCTATGGGTCGCAAAGAAAAGAGATAAAACCAAAATGTGGAAAGCATTTAAGCTGATAAATAAAAGTTAAGGTATGTACAAAGCCATATAAACTACTCAATACAGAATTTAAAACCCACCAAATAGAAAACAAAATGTAAGGAGGAATTTGTCATACGTCCCGCCTATAGACATACAGCGATGGCGTCTCGGAAATCTACATTTTAAACAGCTAATTGTGGTCTACATCAGTACAGAATAGCAAAGATCAATATGTTCGTGTCTGACGTCAAAACTGTTCAGGAATTGTGTACCATTATTGCGCTTAAGGATCAAGAGGAATATTCATCAGGGAAAGACTTTTTTTTATTCTAAGTCCGAATTTTTATACGCACGTAATAAAAATTACCGAACCAGGATAAAAATTACTGTTTTATCCTAATACATTGCAAGGTATGTCAGCGCATTGCATGCCAGTAAAAAAAATACCAACATTACGAATTTGATGATTTTTTGGGTGTTTTGGATCGGCAAATCGCTTAAAAGTGCCACGTACGACTTTTTTTTAGTGTAAACGGTTGCCGTGAAAGTGAACAAATTTTTTTCTCTATCTAGACAGTTTCACGAATATTAAAAGCATGGCCGCTACAATAAATCCAAAACTTTCTGTCTTTCATTGTAGCAGGGTTTTATTTTTGTTGTTATTGTTGTTTTATTATGTTTGTTCTGGTTTTAGATTGATTTGGTTTGTGCAACCCCAGGTTAGACTAGGGTTAAAATAACCTGTATCTAGGAATGTATATGTCATCAGAAAGCAATTTCCTTAAAATCCAAATTGAGAATACGCAAATACTTGGGTAAATAGACAAAATCTGAAGCAGGACTCGACCTTATGGTTCAATAAGGGCTATGCGAAAAAACAGACAAGTTCAAGAATATGTAGTTTATGTTCCTGTCCCGGCAAATAATGGTAAATGTGGTGTTAGTACTTGGATTATTGTCTATCATTGCGATGCATTATGTTTACGCGATACTTTCTAGACGAAAAAAAGACGTGTTTCTTAAGAACCAAAAGACGCATTTACAACTGTGATTAGTTTTTGTGTCTCTACCTTAGAGCAGTTCCCATTTATTACACTCGAATTACCCGCGGCTATGGGAAAGATTTTATACCCTTAAGGTGATAAGATGTCTTTGAACCATCCTGACATGATTGGCTATATTGTAATGTACACTTTACCGGTGGCAAGATGGACAAGCAGAATGCAGCAATTGAAAGGTGTGATTCAAACTTACTGTACAAATAATGTTCCACTACACACTCTTGCTGCTGCCACTGCTGCTGCTTGCTGATGCTGCTGATGCTGCTACAGCTGCTACCCCTGCTCCTACTACTAATGCTAGCAATGGCGATCCAAAAATCAAAATTTGATATAAGTGGGAGTGTGTCACTTATCAATACAATTGCCCTTCGAACAGGTAATTAACCCTCGTCTACCTGAGCCATTTTTGTAACAAAACTCCCGAAGGGGGGGGGGTGGTTACCACCCCCTGTGATTTTTCGTTACTGAACATCCAATCCATGTAAATTTGGTACCAAAGGATAGCTTAGAGCTTCTTCTTTCCATTGATACCAAAATAAGTACCAAAATCCCCATTATGACGTCATTGACGTCACTATGGCGTCATAGGTTGAGGAAAGTCCAAAAATACTGAATACAGGGTGGAAAATGTATATTTCGCAATTTTAGTAACTCAAACACCTTATTATAGTGCTAAAGTGCTCTCATTGTATATAACGAATCCTTTCCCATCAAATTAAGCCAAAAAACCGCATGAATATTGGATATTCCTAACTTTTTTTGGCGAAAATTGAATTTTCCCCTATGTGTGTCTATGGAAATTGACATTTTGCTGACATGCGAACTTTATGACGTCATTGTGACGTAATGCCAGGCATGTTGGTACTCATTTTGGTATCAATGGAAAGAATAGGGCCAAAGCTATCTATTGGTACCAAAATCAAGTGCCTGGCATGTTGGTACTTCTCTTCCGAGGGGGGGGGGTTGGTTACCATCCCCCCCATCCATCACTTTGGGATCACCCTGTATCTTACCTGTACCCCGGTTTGTTTTTGAATGAAAAGGAGCGGAACATGTCAATTGACAATTACATTAAATAATTTTTCACCAAAAAAGGGGGGTTTTAGCAAGCCGGGGAAAACCTGAAAGGGGGAGGGGGTAACCACCCCCCTTCGGTAGACGAGGGTTAATACTACTTCTTTTTACATGAACACCACGTTGTGGTCCCATTGAAAAAAAAATATACTACGTCTATTGGGTGAGCAGATTATGGTCCAAATGTGCTCTAAATGGCGTTCCTTGGTGGCCATTCGGCTACTATACAATGATATATTGATTATATATTATTTTGAAAGTATGTGTGCTGACAACATGTCAACTTCAAAATGGCGCGTGACTTAGGTCAACTAATTAAGAAGTAATTTGCTAATTAAAATATGCGTAACTACACACATGATTTTCCGTGTCGTCCAACAAAGTCGTACAAAGTCGTATCTACCAGTTACGACTTTCTTGCACTCAACATAAATTCAATTTTGAGTGCAACAAAGTCGTATCTACACCTAATTAGTCATAATTAGCCTAATACATCTGCAATTAATTGAGCCTTATACTTGAAATATATGTTAAATTATGCGTATTCGTTTACTTTTTTTAAATTAATTAAATACGAGCTTATTATTAAGTGGAAAAGGTCATAACTATATTTTTTTATGTTGTTCAGTTTTTTTTGTGCCAGAATTAGCATAAATTTGTTAAAAAATGAAAAATACACTTTTGGAAAAAAAATGGGAGATTCTTTGTGGGCCGCCAGCTATAGCTTAGCAATCCGTTGTGCGTGTGTATGTGTGGATGTGTGTGTGTGTATGTGTGTGTATGTGATGATGTATGTGTGTGTCACTAAATTGTTAAGGTTTTTTTTTTTTTTTTTTAATTGACCTCAATTGAAAAGTTGAACTTCAATTGGAACCAAACTTCTGTCATAGGTGCACAATGGGAACCCTCATATGTTGTTAATGTCAAAACTCATGTTGAAAGGTCAAAGGTCATGTGGGGTAAAGTTGAAAATGGGCTAAAATGTAAAATTGATTTCTCGGTTACGCAATCAAATTTTTCAAGGAGTTTTTTGCTAATTGTTTGATTTATGAATATGCTCCTCCTGATACTAAAAAAAGTCAATCCGCCCACAGCTTCATTAGAATAGTTAGGTTGGGTCACTAGGACCCCCCCCCTCCCCCCCCCTTGGGCACTAACGGAAGTGAACAAATCAAGATTAGTTTACTAATAAAAAATAAAGTAATTAAATTTTGGGATTTATTGCCTAGTTATCTACATTAGAGGCAATTAATTCATAATTTTTTTAATAATACTTAAATCAAATAACCTTTTATATGCTGATAGCATCAATTTTAATGATGTGCTAGTAACTGTGTAACTCTATGGGAAAACCAAGGTGATTTTGAAGTTCTGAGAAAAATACAGATGGTATAAATGTGGCATATTTTGCAATGGATTATTTGAATTTGTTATTCTAGAGTAGATTACTGAATATTTGGTTCAAAACATTAAATGAGTTGGGAGGATGGAAATGTTGCGAACCTCTCTTTTCGGAGAGTGACAATTTCAATTGGCCCTAGGTCATAGGTACAAGTTCAGATTTCATTTTTAGTGGGGTATCTGGTTCTTACGTGACCCCCAATTACTTGTGTTAGTGTCATGATCAAAGTCCCATGGAAATGGTTATCTGGGTTGGGTCCATAGGACCCCCCCCCCCCTTGTGGGCACTACGGAAGTTTTTTAGCTTAGGCACTTAAAGCAATAGTAGCACATTGTTTGAAGGGCGCCCCAATGGTTTCAAAAATTTTGAGATTTTTTACACGTTGCATTGGTAACTGGCTCCCCACGCCTCCAACGATACTGTGAAGGGTTAAGCTCGAAAATGTCTTGTGTCACAAACGAAGGAACTTTGTACTAGAATAATTATTATCGGGGATCCCGGATCATAATTAAAAAACGGCTGCTGGAAACGGCCCTTCCCAATGTGAAATAGCCTGGAGGAAAAATAGCACAGTACGTGTCTACGCTCATCCCTTAGTGGTCTTTATAGTTCGGGGCAAGGACAAGTTAGAGGTGATTTTCTAGAGGTGGCATATTTCATCCATGGACGGACATAAACGAAGATTTCCAGCTCTGCAGTGTTAAAGCCAATCTGGGATCCCAATTCTAATTACAACAATCGATTATGTTGTGATAAATACGATTTTTTAGCATTCTCGCAGGTATAGTTTCCTAGGGGGGGTGGGAAAAAAAATAAAATTACCGACGTAACTGTGGAAAATATGAAAAGTATGAAAAAGTGGGGCAAGCTCTTCAAAAAAATGGCCAATTTTGCTAAGACACCTTTGGCAGTTCACAAGGGCCCCATTTGCGCATGTTTCAACTTCACAAGAACCCCATTTCAAGCAAAAGTTTGATTTAAACTACCTTTTGAGGCCTTAATTTGAAAACAAATTAGTTCTCAGGGTCCAAATTTCCAATTTCAGTTCGCAAGACCTATTTCGCAAGTTTTGTTCAGTTGGGCAAGTTGCCGCAACACCCTCACGTGTGCCCATATGACGTGTAAATTTTGATCGACTATGCAATAATTTGCAAGTTCGTATTTTCTCTTAAACGGGCATAACTTACAGTAATATGGGATATACCAAATCAAAACTGCAAGATCAGAATCAACAAGCTGAACACTACCCTTTCAATCGCATTTCAAACAACAGATTTTTGGCAGTGCATGATCCATTTAAATACTGCATAGTTCTTCAATATTTGGCCAACATTGGGGGGAAAAACTTGTTCATGTGGTAATATAATTCATTTACTCAAATATCCCTAATCTGGTCAGAAAAATCATCGCGGACTCTGGATAAAGATTTCATCAACATTTAATTATGTTGTGTATTTTCGAAATGATAACAGAATAGAGTGCGAAATAAGGATAATGCAACTTGCTGCATTGTCATTGGGGACTTCAAACAAATTACGACAAAATAACAATGTCATATTTTCTACTTGAAAATGATTGGTATTTTCAACAACATAGAAATTCTGATGCAGATTAGACTCCAGAATGGAATGTTGATGTTTAATGTAGGCCTTATTTCAATTATATACACGCTACCAAACACAAAATCACTATTTACTTCACTTGTACCGGTGATAGAATGAGGGCCACACGTGGTAGTCTTTTGGCACATATTTGAATAGTCATGAATTTTAATTAAGCGTATTTTGCATATTTTGCAGATTAAACATAACCTTTTTTTAAAATTCTCTGAAATGCTATCCCGATTTCTTTCAAACTTGGGTGATAAGTGATGTTGTGTAACTCTTGACTGCTTTATTTGCATATACAGAATTGTTAATTAGCTTATTTGCATATTTTTTCCTTTCAGAAATGGTTCCCTTTTTTTTAAAATATGCTCATGCTGGCTATATGCTTTGACCACTGAACGACATCTTTTTGTCAGCGCAATTTTGTTTTAACCTTTTTGAATGCACTCCAGCTACAAAACATATACTTCTTTGCCAAACATTCGTCAAAAAAGAATCAGTGATCCGCACCAAGCGAACGCTTGTGGTTCGAGACTGACCGCCTGTTTGAATATTTATCTATAGTTCCATTTCAAACAATTATGATGTAAATTTCACAAACTACATGCGGCCATATCAAAAATGGGATGAACATTCAGGACTGAGAACCATCTTGTTTTAAATACACCTACTTATGTATTACAAGATTTGTTACTTTATCATTGTAGCAGAATTAAATATAAAATAATGCTATGTATATTTTTAATCAATTAATCACTTTTTACCCAAGTTACTAAGTTTGTAGATTACCCACATCTACCGAAGGGGGGGGGGAGGGTGTACCACCCCCCCTTCAGGTTTTTTTCTCCCCGGCTTGCTAAAACCCCCCTTTTTGGTGCCAATTATGTAATGTAATTGTCAATTGACATGTTCCGCTCCTTTAATCCAAAAACAAACATCCACTCCACTCGGTGGTAAATAGGTAAGGATACAGGGTGATCCAAAGTGATCGATGGGGGGGGGGGGTTGGTACCACCCCCCCTCCGGAAAGAGGAATTACCAACATGGCCAACCAACACAGGAAATCACAGACACTGATTTTGGTACCAATAATAGCTAATGTCCTCCTATTTCCTTTGAGACCAATGATTAACAACAGGCCTATCATTACGTCCAATGAACTCATAAAGTTCGCATGTCATCAAAAACTGCCATTTCCATAAACACCCCCAGTGAAAAATTCATTTTTCGCCAAAAGGTGGAAAATCAGATTTCCCTGCGGTTTTTGACTCTACTTTTATGGTAATGAACTGAGTTTTATATAACGCAATCATTTTAGAGCTTTAATAGTGTGTTTGAGTCGCTAAAATTGCGAATATCAATTTCCAAACCCTATAATTCAGTATTTTCGTCACTTTTCCTTCCTCAACTCTGACGTCATGGTGACGTCATAATGTGGGGATGTTAGTACTTATTTTGGTACCAATGGAAAAGAAGAAACTCTAGCTATCCTGTTGTACCAAATTTACGGAATCGGGTGTTCAGTACCGAAAATCCCAACAGGGGGGGGTACCACCACCCCCCACCCAACCGCCCTTCGGGGAGTTTTGTTACAAAATTGGCTCATGTAAGACAAGGTTAATCCATTTCTCCAGAGTACATCACATTCTGACGAAAATAAAGGTAATTTTTGAACTTGAGATATAAACTTTCACTATTTTTTTAAAAACCAAAACATGATCTCCAGTTCTCTGGAGTGCAAATTATTTAAGTATCATCATCAAAATACATCCGTTTAATCTTCCTATATACTTGTCCACTCGAAGTACAAAGTAGCGACGGCGGGCGTATACCTTGTACCAAATTTCAGTGCTCGTGTAGGCAGCCCAGGCGCGGTCTTCGGGGTAATACGCTGATACTTCAGACAAGACAACTATCGTATAAGATTCAAGTGTCATGAGCAGTTGCTCAATGGGCCCGTTTCACGTAATTGCCAACTTTTTTAACCTGGGGTCATTTTTTCAAACTTAGTGTCAGGCTTTGTTATTTGTTTTCTAATGTGTTTAAGACTATAAATTTTAAGGAAAAATAGAAACCACACCTTAATCTTGGGATACTAACTTTTTTTTACTCATGAGCGTCTGAAAATGTCGCCAGTTTTGTAAGAAATGCTAATAGTTTTGAATGCAATTTAGATGATTGCCAAAGAATAAGATTGTCTTCATCATAAATGTATAAGTATGCACCTTCAGGCAATTTCTTATTTGTTTAAAATTAAAGAATAAAATTTTTGAATTTTACAATTCTTGACATTTTTTTTTCCTATTTAGGCCCCAAAAACAGGTTTCTTGACATAAGTTTTATTACAAATCAAAAAGTAACAGAGCAGAATGATTTTTCATGAATTGAATAGTTGTAGGCTGGAGAACTTTTGTACCGATGCCAGCACAATCATCACCCATTGAGTAACAATAATTATTTTATGTCCAAAGTGTTGGACGTGACATTAACGAATTTTGACTTAAAATCTTATCTTTTTTGGACATTTATTAAAAAAAAAAAGATTTTAAAGCTTCTATAAAGATGAAACACAACTAACTTCCCCTAGTGAATGCTTTATTTCAATCATCATGGCCCTTGCCAATTTCCAAACGGTTAGATTGGCATGGTTGCTTGATTGACGCTTGCGTTGGACGTTGACAAATTGAAAATGTGACGGGGCAATTTTTTGAAATTTTAACTAAAACTGATCAATCTCAAAGTTTTAAGTTGGTATTTCACAAACCCATGGAACAACTAGAACAAAATAACTATAAATTGAAGTTTGCAGACCTCCTTTTTTTGAGATATGCACATCGAGTGTGTTGACGTGACCAAATGTGGTTGGACCTGACTGGTGAACGGAAATTTCATGTTGAGGGAGCAGTCTTTTACAGTGGTTTGTCAAAACTTTAGTACAAATTACTAGTAGAGTGAAATCACTCTCGGAGAGTAGGGTACCCTAACAGTGAACATTACTTCATTAAGACAACAGGGCTTCTGCAAAAAGTGTTGGACGTGACAAATTGTGAACGGAAAATTGCGGACAAGATTTCGAATAACCATATCGATTAATTCAAGGACCAGTCATATAATTTTGTGTGGGCATAATCATGAGGATTGTCTTTGTAAATGATACAAGAAAATGCCACAAGATATCCACCCACAGGAGTGTCAGTGAATTTTTAAAACGGTATTCAATGTGAACGGAAAATGTCACGTCCAAAACTCCATTTTGATTGCTCCATGAGCACTCTGCTACACTTATTTCACATGGTAATAAAAGTTCACTACGGTTGCTTTAAAGAAATCAAAAGTAAAAATAGACAGGTTTACATAGCTAATATGGCAGACGAAAACAAAAGGGAATGTATTTTTGGTTGACGCCAGATCAGTCAATTTTGACCATTTTGTGTGGCCGATCATGAAATACAAGCACAACTAGTTGTTTAGGGATGGAGGTAGGTCTAAGTAGGAGATCTAAGTAAAAACACAAAAAGTGGACTCTATATCCCTTCCTGTAATAAATCCTATAGGTTTTAAGTGAAAATTCAAAAAGTGGCAATTACTGTGAAAAGGACCAAATGTAATAATAATAAACCATCAGTGTTGTGAATGATTGACTTAACAAAATTATCAGCTACAGTCTATATCAATATATGTTATAAGAGCAACCAGATTAACTCTGGCAAAATTACAACTTTAGTTGCCACTGGTACTTGGTCTCTCTTACTCTTTCTCTGATCACTTGATAGAAAATGATTGAGACCAAGTTAGTTTCAAATGCAAGACCATGGGTGAAAGGACTTTCACCTAGTTCTGGTTGGTCATTGAACTTGTGAATGCCAAATTGCTAATTAAGTAATTTCCCAGAGGTCTGTTTACAAAACTATACCCTGGGGCTATTTAGAACTGGCCAAAGTGGGGTTAAACTATGGTCAGAGCTGTTCAAGTAGCTCTTGGTAGCATGGATTTTTGTATAGGCACGGTTGCACTAATGAATTGGAAAATTGAAGTCAATTGGACAACTTGTGGTCATAGGTGACCAGTGCGATCCCTACTAAGTTATGGAGGTCCAAAGGTCGGTGCCAGGGTCAAAGGTCTGGGTTCAAGTTTTACACAATAGCGTCAAAGCATTCGTCTTGAGCATAATAAGTAGATCAGGGTAGTAGCTCATTCTTTAACTCTTGAAAGCACACCGCTTTTGAACGTCATGCCCCTTTATGAAATTCAGAAACGTAATTTCAAACTGCTTTCTACGTAAATCTCGCCTGGAGGCGGCCTCAGTCTCAACAACTTGAGAACCTGGAATACATAACACATCCATGTCAAAGGACCGGCCAAACGGAACGAGGTATTAGACAAATAGGTAATGGTATTCTCTAAGATATTTAGTGCGGCTTATTACCTGGATTCTGTTTTTTAAATATAGTTCTTTCTAACAATGGATAGAGGAATGCCTTTAGACGACATCCCGATCTTGGAAAAGCATATTTCTGAGTCTTCAAAGGTAAAAAGTAACCCAAAGTAATGTACAACAACTACAAGTGGCGTTGGCGTACTGTGTTCGTGATAAATCGTCCTACACCCCCCCCCACCCCCCCTTTGTGATTACACAAAAACATGCAAAGTACATGCCAACGGCTAAATTCAATTTAGTACTGAGAAGTGCCACTTGATGCATCTCCGGAATGAAACGTCGTGTACTATACTTCCAGGTGTTGCTGTGAAAAATTCAAGCACTTGCACGTGTAATTCCTTCCTATTTCCTATATTCAGGACGGAATAAACCATGTACTTAACGGTTTCTTGTTTACTTAGGGGCCAATGGGAAGAGCTATAATAAATGAATGGATTCAGGAGTCGCAAGTACAACGTCATCATCCGCCGTGCGCCGCGAGTTGAAGAGGCCTTTGTTTTTACTTGATTTACACCGTTGAGCATCAAAAAGTGTTCAGAATATCAATGTTAAATAATGCATAATGTTCAAAAGTCTTGCATATATTTAGAGAAGAAAATCCGGGGACTAGTTGGGTTCCAAGGTGAAAAGCATGCTCATTACAAACTTTTTTCTCAAGATCACAGTAGGTTTAGATGTCAAGCGAGAAATAGGAGTGTGTACTTGACTGAATGTGAATTATTTTACACA
>JAMKCH010026633.1:0-18053 GCA_023653785.1 Ophioderma brevispina
TATGTCAATTAGCTCATTTGCATATCTAAGCCGCACATATCTTGCACTTTCAAATTGCAGAAATGATGCATGCCACATCGGATAGGCTTTCATGCAGTATCCGATGTACCGTTTCAAAATTACATCAATTACGCTAATTTTTGGCATATTACTTAGCTCATTTGCGATACGTAATGTTTGCCGAAATACGCCGAATCTAAAATCGTTTGAGAACTCTCCAGCCCGCTCCCTTCCACCAGTTACATCATTACCCGCCTTACGGAACTCCAGAAACTGTAACACAAGCCTTGCGGGAAAATTTTCGTAAATTATTCAAATTAATACTTAATTTAGCATATTTTTTACGTCCAAATCTAATCAGGTCGAGACTCCTGACCCGCTTCTTTCCACTCAGTTACATCACCGTAGCCCTTACGGAACTCCAGAGTAAATCGTACACAGCACTTGAAACCCAGACGTCGGGCAGACGACAGCATGACAGACAGACGACGACAGACATACAGAAAAGTGATTACTAAGTCTCTGCCGAACAAAGTTCAGGCAGACAATAAACCAAGTTGGTTCCAATTGAACTTCAACTTTTGCATTGAGGTCAATTTTACCTTTTCAGCCTATCTTACAACTTGCACCTCAACATGACCTTTACCTTGGTATGTGACATTGACCTCATCAACACATGAGGATAGACGGTTTGCACGATCCCCCATAATACATCTCATTTTGGGTCCATTTCCACCTTGGAAAATGTACAAGAGTTCCATGTTTAAAAAAATTGTTGTTCGATCGCGGCGCCGAAGTGCCGAACTACACTACAAGTACTTTTCATGTGAGTTAATCTTACACAATGTAATAAGAAAAGTCAATCAGAACAAAACACTGAGGCAGTGGAGATTGAAATTTACGACAAATGTGGTAGTTTTCCGATCGCACCCGGTGCCCTAATGTGTTACCTGCCTACGATTACACCACATTTACATCTTTGGCTGTGCAACTCACAGATAATAAGGCTCCAGTATTGATATTACACGCTGAATTGTATTAGCTTAGCCCGAGCTAACAGACATTTGGTAACCCATTTTAAATCCTGGATTCTCCAATCAACAATTTGCACCATTTTTAATCTAAATTTGAGCACTTTAAAAATGTGACCCCTGTACAACTGAAATTGTACCCTTTTTATTGATTTTTGCTGTTTTTAGCCTTAACCTTAAACTTTAACGTTGGCAGATATAGTACATTTCTATACCTGTCCTGAATTCCTTGTGGGTGAAATGGTACACTTTTTCAACGATATTGGATCAATTTAACACATTGACCCCTGTAATTTGTCTTGGCTCCCTCTCCTTAGGCACCATTTGCTGCACCTATAAGAATCAGTTTCAGGGGTCCATTCCAGTCTGTCAACATATTGAATCACTCAAACCTTTTTTGTACTTGAGATGCATTGCAAATTTCTGTTAGCTCCTGGGTTATATGTTTCTAGCTTTCTGAGGCTGTCACAAGTTCCCGGATGGAAATGGGGCGCACCAAATGGATGCATTATGGGGTGATCATGTAAATTCGTCTATCCAATGTTGTACATGACGCAAGTTTTGGTCCAATTGAACTTTTTCAAGTGAGGTCAATTTTGCATTTTAGCCTATCTTACACTTGACCTCACATGACCTTTGACCTTGGTATTGTGACCTCTGACCTTGGTATGTGACCTTTGACCTCAAAACAAAGGAGGGATCCCATGTTGCATCTATGACTCAATTTTTGTTTAATTCATCATCCAAGTAATGCCATATTACGGCAAATTGGTAACCCTTTTTCACATCAACACAACAACAACAGACAACAACAGTGTAGTCGGGGAGATGATAGCCTTCCCATGCACCCGCATTGATATTTTTTCTAACCTACCATTTGTTTAATCCTCAAGGTTCTCGTGAATGAATTTTGTTTGATGTTTCCCAAAATTAAATATTTTCCCAAGTGGTTCATTTGGCAGTCCTCATTGCCATCTTGGATTTCTGACAAAAATCGATTATCAACATAAATTTTTAACTGGGACACCATAGTAAAACAAATGACACCATTTTTGTGGTTATAATTTAGCATGAGAAATTCACTCGAGAAACGTATTTCATGATTATAAACAAATCGGATACATTAAAAAGCCGAAAAATTGAAAAAATCACTAGCTTCATATATGTTTGAACAAATGTAAAATGTAGCTCTTTCGCACATTGAGATGTATATATATAGTGTTATATAGGCTAGGCTTATTATTGTCTATTACTATTGTTCGTTTCTAGTTGCAGAACGTCATGTAGTATTAGCTAGACCTGGTGTTGATGAACTGACAATCTAGCATAGTTTTAGTGTCGCATCCGATAACCTTGCCAAAATGCAAGAATATTAAAAGTTTGGTGGCAAACAGAGAAATACCCTCCTAGTAAATTGTATTTTACATGCGTGTATTTATTGAGCATCTCAATTCCATGTCGCTCGGTAAAGTCAGGAGTCCGCAACTGACAAGCTGGTCCAGCTACATAGCGTCGTGATAGACTATTCATTGAACCCATATTCAACCTGACATCTACACATGGATCGTGCGACACAACTGAAGTTGGCTTTTCGCCTTTTCGGAAACGAAATGCCTACACTGACTGGTGCACATATTCCACACAGATGTTCTATTGTTATACAAAATTCTTTAACTTAAGACAATAGGTAAGCCACATTGGCAGGTCAAAATGCAACTTCCTGTGGTTTCAATCGCGGCTATTTCAATGGTGCAACAGCCCGCTATCCATGTGTAGGGTCAGTGGGCGATGTCTGTAATCACATTCCGGAGAGCTTGCTGGTGCAGATTTATAAACAATGGCTATCATCAAGGCGCTACCACACTTTAATAAAAAACAATATCTTATTGCAATGATTCACAACTACGAAGCCTCCAACATCACAATCACACCTCGTAACAACCAACATTATCACTGCTATGCAGCTGTTCCTTCCATACTTTAATCTTTTGTAGAAAATGGAAAGTAACATGGAAAGGAAGCGATATTCCATCAACTATCCCGTATTCAATGACAAAGATAGACATTTAAAAGATACTAGTTTGGAAACATGAATGAGTTTCGAATACAAGAACTAGTGGGGCTATACCTCTACAATAGCCATGGGTGCAAGGTGAAGACCAGTTTGCAAGAGAGGCGAATTAACACCAGACCTGTCACACATCCTTTAACCTGAGTACATGCGTGATAAATCCAAAGGCTATGCGAACCATGCCATTGAGACAGAGCAGAATCATAAAGAGCTGCTGTGCATCTGAAAACAATCCACAGCTGTTTGAAAATGTTTTCATTCAAGACAGAGTTGCTTGCTACTGACAATCTCTGTGTTTTCTGTACCTGGGAAGCTAAAGGCTCACCTTGAGAACACCATATTTCAGTACTGATTGTTTGGCCAGATCATCCAGGTGACAAAGACTAGCCTGCAGTGTCAGCATCTCTGGTCGCAGATGCCGGTGATTAAGCTGCGTACAAAGATTATATGAGTACTGGCCCGGTTTCTTCTTGTTGGTATTAATAGGAGGCATCCAATAAGTCAAAATTACTTCCCTGGCCTCTTCCCCTACCCAACTCAACTCATTTATTTTCCATCATTAAAAAACACATAGATAATCGCATTTACAAGAAGAATGGAGGAGGTACACTGGAAGCAAAACCTGACAATGTGGTACCCCCTTTAAACTCCAAATAACATTAAAAATCATAACAAACAACAATATCAACTAACAAAACAAGAGCGTTCACCGCCCGTGGGGATTCGGTGCCCTGTGGTTTGGTGGGTTGTGATTGGTGGTACTCTGCAGCCCGGTTTGGGATGACCCTCAAGGGAATGGCTATTGGTAAACTGATGCAATGGGCCCTTTAACATAAAGACGGTCCTTTAATTTTGTGATGAATGGTCTGGTATTTTGATAGATGCTTTGTCGCCGATTGTATTTTTTCGTATTGAATCAGACTTTTTCAAGTGGTAAACAGCGGGGGGGGGGGGGGGGGGGGGGGTGGGGGGGGGGGAAAGGGGGCGCAATCCCCCCAAACGGAACCCTGCCCCCCCCTGCCACCCCCGCAATTAACTTCCCCTTTTGTACATTGTCTCTTTAACATTCCCGCACGCTTGCTCCCCCTCCCCCCTCCGCTTTTGCCCCACCGTTCTCCCCCCCCCCGCCTTTCCAATGTCTGGTTACGCACTGGATTTTTGATTTTGCGCACCTTGTTTTCACCGCGATACAGGGATTCCCTGGCTTTACCTAGTTTTTTTTACACCGCGGTGAGCCCCCTCATAACACCCTCTTCCGCCATTTTAACGACCTTCACCTAATTGTAATTCTTTCGTCTTCTTTTCCCTGCTTTTTCGCCTGGGTTCCCCCACGCTCCCCTGGGGTCCCCCCGCGCTCCCCTGGGGTCCCCCCTGTCCCCTTTGTCCCCTTCGCGCACGTTTGTCCCCCCTTTTCCCCCTTAGGGTCTTGAGGTCGCATGAGGGTCACCAAGGTCATGGGGCATCCAAGGTCACATAAGGTCACCAAGTCACATGAGGTCAACCGCCTCTCGCGATGCACCCCCCCCTTCTCCTACGCACCCCAACCTTCCGCCTCCACCACCCCGAGCCCTACCCAGATGGCGCCCCCACCCTCCCCCATGCCCGCCTTCCCCCACCTCTCCCTATCTCACCCACCCCCTTCCCCCTCCCCCCCCCCCCCCCCTTCCCCTCCCTCTGCATTCACACACAAGATGTATGGTATGGTAGTTGTTTTTCATGTAGCAAAGGAATATTTGCATATCCATGTACCATTTTCGCGATACAGCAATTATGCATATTTAATTAGCTCATTTGCATACCAAGCCGCATGTATCAGGAACTGGCAAATGTCACAGAAGATGCGCACCATAAAAGATTTTGGTGCATTGACGGAATTTTGTAGTCGAGTGTACCGCTTTAAAAATATAGTGATTATGCTGATTTTTGCATGAGCAATTAGCCCATTTGCATCTGTAATTTGCTCGAAATATCCCCAACACCTAATCAGGTCGAGAACCCTTTAACCCGCTTTCCTTCCCACCAGTTCTCTTATACACTTACGGACTACAGATAACTTTTACACAAGCCTTGAGGGAAAGGGATGTTCATTTTGACCCGCCAAAATAAGCTAATTAAATTCTGATAATGCCAATAATCATCCAAAATCTCCACATCATATTTGCGTGCACCCTCACTCTATCATCCTATCAGTTTCGAAGTAATCGGGATTAGCGTTTACCATCAGAGCATTTCAAAAAAGGTTACCCGAACTGTCTGAAAAATATGCAAAAAACTAAAAAATTAAAAAAAAAAAAAAAAAAAAAAAAAAAATTATTTATTTTTTATTTGAACTTACACCTTTATATCGGTGGCACACACCTAAAGGTGGTGCATTCATAACAAAGAACCAAACAAAAATACACAAGTAGACAACAATTTTAAATTTTACAAAAGTTATTACTAGCCCAAGCACGTTGAGATAACTTTTGCAGAATGAATCAAAATATGAAACTAATTGTTTTCGCGATGCTCATCATCAAGCGATCGGTGTTACCAAGAGTAAAACATCAGTTTCGTATTCAAATCACCAGCAATAAACCTTAATACCAAATTGATTGTAATTATTGGTTGCATACGTGATTCAAGCTTTACAAATTCCTGCAGTACGAATATCATTTGAGAATTGCCTGTGAAAAGGAAATGGAAAATAGCTCAGTACCGTTGTTTTACACAGTGAGCAAGACCATCACTATCTGTCCAACGGGAGATTCTACTATTCAAGCTAGTGTGTTGGATCTTCCTTAAATTTTAAGGTAACACCTTGAAAGTTAGTCGGGCAAGAAGATATGTTTTCCATATTATAGAAGATTTGAACATAAAATAAGCTGTATAATGGATTTCTGTCTGGCCTGATCAAGAAGCTTAATAGAATGCTTTAATATAATGCGATCATTACTAATTTTAGTCCAGCGATTCTGTGTGGGTGGGGTAATATTATACATATGCTCCATACCACATAAAATTTAAAGTTGATGCAACATGGTCTAACCAGCACCATTTCATACTACACTTGAGGCGTATTTAAAACATAGCATTGAAGGCAAGTTTCGGCCACGATTTTTCATCATAGTGAGCAAGCGGTTAAGATAATTAATCTTTGGACATCTTGTAATGGAAGCCAAAAGTGCCATCCTAAATCCCATACAAGCTTCTTTACATGCGATCGAGGGCTTTTAAATACCCTCGCCATGTGATTTGAATTTTTTTCCAAGCTTTGAATGTCGTGGCCCCCCCGCATACCATGCAGCCAAATCCTACACATAATGATTGCCCGGCACCTCACTCTATCACCTATCAAGTTTTGAAGAAATCGGGGATACGTTTAGCCTGCGGAGCATTTTAAAAAAGGTTAACCGAGTCATATACGGACGAACGGACGGACATACGGACACACCGAATTTGGACTAGTATGTTCCTCTGAACATTCGTTCAGGCGACACATCATGCATATGCAAATAATGCAGCCAAAGCTACACATAATATTTGGCGGCACTTCACTGAAGTTCCTCTATCATCCTATCAAGTTGAAGTAAATCACGGATAGCGTTTAGCCTGCAGAGCATTTTTAAAAGAGATCCGAGTCAAACGGACGGACATACGGACGGACGGACCCATATATTTGGACTAGTAGTAGTTGTGCCTCCATGAAACATTTCCGTTCAGGGCTTCATGCGACACAAAAATGTTGGTAGACGTTTATATAGAATCCCCTTGATGCAAATTAGGTATTGCCATTCATTCCGTCAAGCGCTACTGTACAACGTCATATCGCGCATGACGGAATCAATTGTATACATCATTTCATCCATGTGACTTCTATATGAAAACGTCTACCAAAATATGTTTCGGACGCAATCGGAGCTTCATTCTCATGGCTAAACCTACATACTCGTGTTACGTCATAATTTGCCCATCATTTGTGATGGCATACTCAAAATCATAGAGCTGCCAGGGCCTAATTCGACGTCCTGGCTGTTCTTATATCCATTTTCAACAAAATGTCCCCGAAATTGCACCAAAACTTGACACAAATGGTGTATCTTCAACAGAGATTCGGACGAATACTGTAACGGTAAACTGTCACAATTTGAATGTATCGTATCACTCACACAATCAAAACACAGCACTCAGCAGTGATTCTACAGAATTAACGCCCTCATTTTCTCTAATTTGCACAAATTTACATCCTTTTACCTTATTTCTTTCAAAACCACTGCTTGCCTCTTGTTCCACTATTTAAGATCAAATAGACTTTAAACAATTCTTGAATTGGGTGAAGTAAATTATAAAATGTTTTGGAAATTTAGCTACTTGCGATGAAAACCTGTCGATGGCATACTGCTCTTCCATTGATTACGTTACAAAACCCTCGTTTGCTAACCGATGGAATTACACGAGGTATAGGCGCTTTCATGGGGAGTAACGGTGAATAGCTGAATCTATTCTCAGACTGGGCTAGCCATATTTGGTCAAGACGCACCAATATATCATTATGATGCCTTTTGGCGCATTTATCACGCATTACGGTTAATGACCGTCTTTTTTTAATGAGATCACTATTTGGTTTCCATTGAAGTGTTGGCTCGGTGATCAACATCGAGCATAACAAGTCGGTAATTCTTAAACGTAGCGAAATTTGTCTCCTCAAACTCGGAAATGGAGGCATTTTGGCACACTTATCACTCAATTAACGGTTAATGAACAGCTTTTTTGAATTAATCACTATTTGGTTTTCATTGAAGTATTGAGCTCAAAGCGAGCCAACATCGCGCAAAACAAGGCCGTAATTACTTAAACTAGCGGAAATGTGTCTACCCTCAAAGCACGTCGAAGCTTTTTGTAGGATTCGTGCGTTGCACGAATCAAAAACAAGCAGCCAAACACTCAATAGAACATGTACAATTACAACATGAAAATATATAGGTGCTTCATTACAGTAGTGATTTCAATAAACTGGCCTAAGTAAGGTAAAATTGTGTGATACATATTGAATTATTGAAGTAACCCGCTATTTAATGGTGATGCAATATTCCAATTTAAGTTAACTTAATTTTTCAACTGGCACCTACACTTCGACTTAGTTACAAATTTTTAGATCAGTATTAGAATTTTTACACAAAGACATTAATTTATATAAATTTATCGAATATGAAGTCAGTGCTGTAAGTAACATAATGTTTCTTTTGAATTGATCTAATGTTTTTGAACATTTCACATACTTAGGCAATTCATTCCAGATTTTAGGACCAGTATTTAAAATATTTTGTACTCGATACATATGCAGCTGATAATCATCTTTATTTCTAGTATTATAATTATGGTTTGATTGATGATTTGTAAAAATACCGTCGAATGACTGTGGAAGCATGTGATTTTTTTTTTTTTTTTTTTAAAATATTCCAATTTCTTTCTGATACATATCGAAGATATTCAGCATATTAAAATCTTTGAACAGGGGTTTTGACGGTGATAAGTTTAGCTGTTGGAAATAATCCTCAAGCGCGTTTTTGTATCTTAAAAACTTTATTTAAGCACGTTTTGTTTGCATTACCCCAAAGAAGCAAACCGTAGTTTAAAAAAGGTATATCAATGAGCATAAATTTACATACGTGCTTGCTCTGGAGGCAAACTTTTGACCTTGAGTTAAAACACCAATATTTACTTTTGCACATGTGGTACATAAACATTATTTATTTGTTTTTTCCAAGTTAATTTTTCATCTATTGTGATGCCTAATAATTTCGCTTCATCTACACGATAAGTTGCAACCATCAAGATAAACATCATATCTATTATTTAATATTCTTAGTTTTTTTTTTTTTTTTTTAAAATAATGAATTTTTCTTTTTTTGCATTTAAAAGATAATTTGTTTGCCTTGACCAATTGCAAACTTCTTCTAGACTAGACCTCGATCTAGTCACCAGGTGAGCTCCTCCCACGTGAGCTCGTAAACTTTCTTGACTTCGTTATCGCTGGTGATGCAGACATAAAACAGCCTAGTGTTCCTCACCAGAGAGGACGAAATCCAAGAAGTTCTCGAGCTCACGAAGAGTGATGGAAGTTGAATATCAGTGAGAATATAAAGGTAAGTCTGGAAAGAAGCTATGGAGAGAATCATGAATGAGGAATGAGTGGATCAGAAGGTAGACTGATGTGGTGGAAGGGCCAGTTGAGAAGGTCAGTCAGGAAGGGAATCAGAGAAATGAAAACAGGACCCTCTAGGTAAGTGTTGAGATGGTTATTTCAAGTGGAGAGATAGGGCTTGGTGTGATGGTGGTGTTTTGTCAGAGAGGGTTAGAATGGAGGCGGGTTCCGTAAGGAGTGGGCCGGTGATTGTGGTAGTTCCAATTTTTAAAGGGAAAGGGTGCAATGAGTAGTGGTGCGTATAGGGGTATGAAGTTGCTGGAGCATGCTGAATTGTGGAGAGGGTACTAAAGAATAGAAATTCGCGGATAGTGAAGTACGTGGAGATGCAATTTAGTTTTACAGCCAGGGAAGGGAATATAGATTGCAATGGTTTTTTTTGATGAGGTTGCAAGAGGAATGTTGAGCTAAAGGGAAGAAACTGCATGTGTTTGTGGACTTAGAGAAGGCTTTGATAGAGACACCGACGAAAGTTGTTAGTTATGGCAATGAGGCGAGATGTATACCCGAAAGCAATGGTTGAGCGTATGAGTTGCATGAAGTAGCAAATACAAGAGTCTTTGGTATGCATTCAGTTCTGTACGGCGACGTGATTGTGATTGACCTTGGTTATGGAGAGTGCAAAAGACTGTTTGATGAGCGCGATGTTGTATGCTGATGACATAGTTTTAATGTGCGATGGATTGAGGGAGAAGTTTTTGGAATTGGAAGAAGGCATTTGAGAGTAGGGGTCTCTGGGTCTGAAGGTAAACCTTGGGAAGACAAAAGTCATTGATGGCGGGGCGGGTGGAGGGTAGGGTTAGGAGAAGGTTAGAAAAAACGGCCTTATGTGGGAAAGAGCGAGTACAGCAAATTCAAATGTGGGTGTTGGGAATGGATCACCGGGAGCATACACAAAGATGAAGAGCGTGACCCCAAGTTTGGCACGAGAATTTGTGTGTGGAAGATGTGTGACAGATGTCAGAGGTGGTGAAAAGGGGAAACGTTGTGTGATGAGGTGGAATCGGGGAAGGATTCACGTACCTGGGTACATGGTTGTGGGTGCGTGATGCGAGGAGGCCTTGACAGCTAGAGTGGGATATGGTGGGTACGTTTAGGGATGTGGATGTGGAAAGTTGTTCCACGGGAAAAGATTTCCCTTTGAAGCTGAAAGTGTTGGTGTATAATAGTTGTGTTAGATTCGGTGATGCTCTATGGGAAGTTAGATGTGGCGAAAATGAAGATGGGGATTTTGAGGACAGAGAGAGCAATGCATCAGAGCGATGTGTGATGTGATGTTGATGGATAAGAAGATGTAGATTGGAATTGGGCCAAAACGTGTCGTTTACCCCTACCGGAGTAATACCATTACAACATATATCACTGTAAAGCACGTTTCATACCGATCTGAAAATGATGTTGTTAAATTTGTAACCCGGCCCAAGGGTCAACTAGGGTCCGTTAGAGGTCAGTCCATAGGGTCATCTGAGGTCAAATTTAGGAAAAACCTATATTCATCCTTGAACTATACTAAAACATTAAATTTTCTGTAAATTTGGTATCATGTGAAAAGAGAATACATTGTTCTATCATGTAAACCACTTTTGAGGACGAAAATGCAAGATGATTTTCAATTTTGGGCAAAAGGCATTTTTGGTCCTTTATTTGCTCATTTTTGGGCAAAATTTGAATTTTGGAAGATTA
The DNA here is from genome assembly GCA_023653785.1 of Ophioderma brevispina. Taxonomy (NCBI): domain Eukaryota; kingdom Metazoa; phylum Echinodermata; class Ophiuroidea; order Amphilepidida; family Ophiodermatidae; genus Ophioderma; species Ophioderma brevispina. The sequence goes on from JAMKCH010026633.1 coordinate 10,970, forward strand.
CATTTTTGGCTCATCATGATAATTTTACTCTTTGGGAGTTAACTGGTATTTTCTCAAAAACTGCCCACAAATACTGTCCCATATCTCATAAAAAATCATAGGAATACCAAACCATTCTAAAGTTATTCGTGGCAAGGTCAATGACGCTTTAAATCCCAGAAAACTGCCTTTTTCATGTCAGGGTTCAGATTAGGAGCCTACCATGTACATGTATGCCCTCATTCTTGCGAATTAGGTGTCAATATTAGCGATAATAAATTTTCTATCATGTGACATCATTTCGAGGGGCTTATCCTGAATGATTTTTGAATTTTGGCAAAAAAGGGCATTTTTTGTCATTTTTTTGTCTCATTTTGGCAAATTTTTGATTTTTTGAAGATTATGTGTTATACTCATCATGATATTTGCTCTTTGGGGAAGTTAACTGGTATTTTTCCCAATAACTGCCCCCATATACTTTCAATAAGGCAAAATTTCCTAGAAACACAACACATTCTTGTGTGGCAAAAGAAAGGAGGAGAGATAGGAAAGAACGGGGTGGTGGAATGATGAGGTGAAGGAGGCGATAGTGAGAAAGAAGGATGCGTATCAGGAAATGGAGGGAGAAAATGGTACGGAGAGCAATAAAGTGGAGGTAAAAGAGATTGAAGAAGCGAGCAAAGAAGTGGTTGCGAGGGCTATGAAGGAGGCGGCTGAGAAAGGGGGTGATTGAGTTGAGTTGAGGGAGAACCTAAACAAGGTGTATAAGAGTGTGAAGGCAATGAAAAAGTATGAAAAATATGTTGAAGGGCAGATGTATGAGAGGAAGTTGATGGAAGTTGACTTCAGTTAGAAAGATAGAGGCAGGGTCTGGAAAGAGCATATGGAGAGAATCAAAGAGGAGAAGGGATTGGGAGGGGCAGAGGTGGAAGGCTGATGTGGTGGAGGCCAGTTGATAGAGTCAGTGCAGAATCAAGAAGTGGTAATGCAATTGGAGAGAAATGAACAGGAAAGGCTGCTGGACCCTAGAATTGAGTGTTGAGATGATTATTGGCGAGGGGAGAGATCTGGATTGGGTGTGTTGTAGGGAGTTGTGTCAGAAGGTGTTAGATGGAGGAGGAAGGCCGGTGGAGTGTGCGGTGAGTGTGTTAGTTCGCAATTTTTAAGGGAAAAGGGGATGGCATAAGCTTTGGTGCGTATAGGGGTGTAAAGTTGTTGGAGCATGCGATGACAATTGTGGAGAGGGTACTAGAGAACACTATTTCGGAGTAATTGAAAGTGGATGAGATGCAGTTTGGTTTTATGCCATGGAAGAAACGATAGATGCGTGTTCATTTTGAGGAAGGTTGCCAGAGGAATATCGAGCAAAAGGGAAGAAAGCTGTATCTGTGCTTTGTGGACCTGGGAAGGCCTTGATAAGAGACCGATGAAAGTGATGGAGTGGGCATGAGAAGATGGGCAATACCAGAAGTGGTGTTAAGAGCCGTGAATGAGGTCTGTATAAAGGGGCAAAAACAAGAGTTAGAGTAGGGTCTGAGTTGTCCCTGCGAGTTTGAGGGAGGTGGGTGGCATCAGGGTTTCTGTGCTGGCCCGCCGTTGGTGTTTTGGGCAATTGTGGTTTACGTGGTTACGGAAGTTGAAAAGAGGTTTGATGAGTGAGATGCTGTATGCTGATGATTAGTTTTAATGTGTGAGACAATTGAGGGAGAAGTTTTAGAAGTGGAAGAAGGCATTTGAGAGTAGGGCCTGAAGTAAACCTTGGGAAGACAAAGTGATGGTGATGGGGAGTAGGGGGAGGTGTTAGTTGTAAGGTGTCACCCTTTGGACATGTGGAAGAGGGTGAGGGCAAATGCAGTGTGTGTGAGAAATGTGGGAAATGATTCATGGGAGATGCACAAAGATGAATAGAGTGACCCCAAGTTTGGCGTGGCTTGTGTGTGGAAAATGCAGGAGGGATTGAGGGAGTGGGAATGAGGTGGAAAGTTGTTGATAGGTGGAAACGGTGAAGGAGTTCACATACCTAGGTGACAGGATTAGTGCGGGTGGTGGATGTGAGGCGGCCTGTGACCGCCAGAGTAAGGTATGGTGGGTGAAGTTTAGAGAATTGGAGAGTGTTACTTTGGGAGAAAGATTTCCTTTGAAGATTAAAGGGATGGTGTATAGGAGTTGTGTGGATCAGTGATGCTGTATGGGAGTGAGACATGATGTCTGAGTGAACCTGATATGGGGATTTTGAGAAGGGCAAGAGAGGCTGGTGGAGCAATTTTTGGTGTGAAATTGTGGATAGGAAGAAGCCTGAGATTGATGCAGTATGTTGGGTTTTGGAAGAGCGCTGACCGACTGGCGAATGCGAATGGTGTAGATGGTATGGGCACGTTCTTAGGAAGGTGAGGAGCATGTTTAAAAAGGGCTTTTGAGTTTGAGGTGGGTGGTTTAAGGAAGAGGGGCCGACCAAGAGGACATGGAGGAAGCCAGTGGAGGCGGAGAGTAAGAGGGTGGGGTTGAGGATGGGGATCTTTAAAATCGGGGAAGTGGAGGGAGGGAGTAGGGCGATTGCTACGAATGTGTGGTGAATCCGGCCACCCCCCGGTTTGCGGGGACAAAACCCGATTTCAAAACTTTGTTTTACTACTACTTTTTCACTACTGTGGCCATGGTCATGGACCTTTAAATCAAGAAAATCGCCTTTTTCAGTCAGGTTCAGATTAAGAGGCCTACCATTTACATTATGCCTCATTCTTCTTGTCCGATTTAGGTGTCTATTAAACATAAATACCATTTTATATCAATGTGAAATCAATTTCAATGGGATTAGCACAATAGTTTAAAAATTTTGGGCAAAAAAGGCATTTTTGTCATTTTTTGCTCCTTTTGGGGCAAATTTTGAATTTTGAAATTATCTTGTACTCATCATGATACTATTCGCTTTGGGGAGTTCAATGGTATTTTCCAAATATGTTCCAAATAAGGTTGCATATCTGGGAATTTCAATATAATACACGACTAATTTGTGGTTATTCTGTTTCAAAGGTCATGACCTTTAAATCTAAGAAAATCACCCTTTCATCAGGGGTCCATATGAGGAAAGCCTACCATTTACATAATGAATCATTCTTTTCGAATTAGTTTATATTAAAAGAATGTATTTTTCTATCATGTGAAATCACTTTGAGAAATATTGGTTTTTCATTTTTGGGTAAAAAAGGGCATTTTTTCCATTTTTTGCTCAAATGGTTTTGGTGGCAAAATTTTGAATTTTGAAGATTACTATGCCCTTGAGGAGTTCAATGGTATTCCAAATGTGTTTGCAAATAGTTATGCATATATCATGTAATTTCATAATTTCATGAATACACAAGGATACATTTTAAAAATTGTCAAGGTATTGACCTTAAAGTGACAGGGCGAGATTTTTTAGGATACAAATTACTCTCATTCTCAATTTTCATCAACCGACTGGTTGTAGACCACCTACCGAAGAACCTCCCGAGGTTTATGGCAAACAGGGTGCAAAGAAAACCGCAAACCCCTTGTTTTGGAACTTGCCTTCTATCGTATCATGAGCATAAGGGGAAGAGGGTGTGTTTGTATAGAGTAATTTTTTTGGGGCGTCTTTCCTCCCTTCCTTCTCTCTATCCCCCCCGGCTAGCCCGAAGTGTAGCTTTGACTTTCTGTCGTGTACGACAGAAACTCAATCAATCATCTTATTACATAAAGACGGCATATTCGGCTTATTCACTTCAGGTGTGATCTGATAAATTGGTATCATTAGAAAACACCGTGTTCGAGCAGAGAAAATTGGGGTCTCTTCTTTCTGAAATTCTCATGTCTCTCTCCTTTTACCATCTTTAAAAAAATCTCCTTTTTTCAGGTCAGGCTTCAGATTAGGAGTCCTACCATTGACATATATGCATCATTCTGGTTGAATTAGGTGCCATATTGATAGGAATGAAAGTATCTATCATTTAATACCAATTTTAGAGGGTTAGACACTTACTGTGCTCAAGGGATCGAGATCTCGATCACTATAACATGTGGCAAGGTATTTAAAAATGCTGCCTTTGTTTAAATTAGAGGGTTAATGGCATTTTTTTGCCCCCCTGCCATTTTTGAACAAAAATGGGATTTGAAGATTAAAAAACTTTACTCATTAAGCATTACGCACATAAAAGCCCATTATTTTGAAGAGAGCCCCCAATTTTTTAAGATTTCAACATGGTTTGCATTGGTAACTGCTAGTAAACTATACCTGTGAATGGTTTAGCTCGAAAATAAATTCTATGTGGTCACAAACAGAGGAATTTTGTAATTAAATATTAATAATTGGAGATCTCCGATAATATTCAAAAAAAACAACTCAACGGCTGCTGGAAATGGTCTTCCAATATGAAATAGCCGGACAATAGCGCCAGGTACGTGGTCGACGCCCATCGATTAGTTTATGGGTTCAGTAGTCACATTTAGAGGTCTTTTCTTGAGGTGGCACTATTTCATCATGGATGAACATAAACTTAGCATTTTCCAGCTCTGCCGTTAATTACAAGCTTGGGGATCCCCAATTCTAATTAAAAATCTTTTGCGCTTTGCTTTTATGATAAATAACATTTTTGAGCATTCTCGTTCGCCACGGGTGTTCAATTGGGTAGTTTCTTAGACAATTACCAACATACTGCAACAAATAGCAATTTTGAAAATGGGGGTCGCTCTTCAAAAAAGTGTGCTGTTATTGCTTTATATACGATGCGCTTTATAGGGAATTAAAAAATGGTAGTTTCCCCCTCCTCCTTCCCAAAATTTTCCACACATAGTGTGCATATATCACGATAATGTCACAGTAACACATAGACACGTTTCAAATTCTTTGTGTCAAAATCATGACCTTTTAAAACCCCAAGAAATCCCCATTTTTCAGGACAGGATCATATTTTCAAGTCTATGTAAATGTTTGCATCTTTCTTGTTAAATATTTTTATATTCTAAAAATCATTATATCTACCAATTTTGAGAAGTTAGTTTGACATTGCTTTGGATTTGGCGATAAAAAGGGCATTTTTGCCCATTTTGGGGAAAATTAAGAAGAAATATCACATTTTTTACTAAACAAGTTGGTATGCCATTGGTCTCTTCAAATTGGCAAAAAAAAAAAAATCACCTGAAAGGAATAACAATTGTTATCATGTGATACCAATTTAATTTTAATTTCACATTTGTTATGTTTTAAGGCAAACCAGTAAATTTTGTTTTATTTTGGCCCATAATTAGTGTGCTGCTTATGTTATCCCAATTGTACATCATACATAATTTGGGCTAATGTTGTTGTATGTGTGTATGTTTGTTCGCAAAGGGCTCCGTCAGTTTCGATCAATATTGCGCCAAATTCACATGTAAGGTGCTGCATGACACCGGGACGGTTTCCTCTAACGCTATATTTGGATGAACTCTGTTCAGATGGTGACAAAATCAGGCGAAATATGCTTGGTTGCTACGGTAAATTACCAATTTTTTTGTTTGTACGCGTTACTAAACGGCGCGTATTTGTGGTGCGTTGAGTTGTGACCGGGTGGTTTCGCGTTGGCTACTGAGATTCGCGTAAAAGACTCTATTGCGGTACGCAAATAAGAGGCTCCTTATAGTGAAAACGGTGGGGAACAAAAGAATGGTAAAGAACACGTCATGTTATTCGCTCTGATTGTCGTAGTATGGATACTACGGGTACCCATGAGTTTATTAGCAGGAAAAAAATAGATATAGCCGGAAAATTACCTGATGAAATATTGACGTTTAATATTAGAAAATATAACTATAACTTATAAGCCTAAGCTACTGGAAAATTCCGCAAACTACATGTATAAAAAATGCGAGTACGGATGTTGTGTGGGGATGAACGAGAAAATTATATGGTGTTTAAGGAGGTATGAGAAACATAGGTGGAAAATACTGGAACTACGCTCTACCCCACGGGGAGTACTTTGTTTGAGAAAAAAGTACACGGAAAATTATACGGGACTAAATATACTGAAGTGTTTATAATTTTAAAAAATACGAGAAAAAAATAAAATATACGGAATATATACTGGATTAAGATTCAGTTACCCCCGCAAAAACAAAAAACCACCGTTTTTTTTTTTAAAATTTCCTTAGAAATCGGTACTACATGAGGTATATAGGATATGATAGGTACGGGATTTTGAGGTATTAAAATTTAAAATACATAATTGCGACTCCGGGAGTCCTAAGTTCAGGGTTACGGGTTTGGTTGCGGTGGCCTCGCCATAGGTGTCATCTTCAGTGATTGCTTCAGTTTCATAATCGCTCCCGTTTACTCAACTATCGGGAACTACTTATGAACTTTAAACTTAATAGGGGTGGTAGTTCATTATTCTGGTGCTGTATAGTTACAGCAAGAATCTGCATTTTAATTACGAAAATAAAGGTGATGCAGTATTGTGTATGGGCAAATAATTTGTCCGAGGTTGTAAAAACTACATAATGGGCGAGGCGCAGCCGACCATTTATTTAAAGTTTTCCACCGAGGATACATTATGAGCCCATAGACGATACTGCAACCCTTTATTTCTATCTCATACCTAATAACGATCTGATTTATTAAGAAACATTTGCGACCCCTCATTGCAGAAAGGGCAGTAAACTGACCATCAGAATGCTGCATTTTCAATATGGGGCAGCAGAGGTAATAGAATAAATATTAATTATTCATAGCCTATGACACAAAATTTTGATCCACTGTACCAACAAAGTGCAAAGGCCCAAACACTTATGAGTGTGGTACACCATGATGACTTGTTGGGGTTTTCTTAATTTTGTGGTCTTCAGGATATCTGGAATGCTAATTAGCTAAATTTTATATGAACTAACATGTGTAAGGGACACCTTAATTAAAACACACAATAATTCTTGGGTGCAGCAATTAAGTGTGGGACAGTTAGGATGTGTGATTGGCAGACTTTAGTTTAGGGTGGGAGAGTTAATGTTGGTGGGGGAGTTTGATGAGATTGGGAGAGGGTGGAGGAGTTTGGGTTGGAAGTAAGGTTGGGGTTGGAGAGTTGGATCGGGGAGTTGAAGTTGCATAGGGGAGTTGAAGTTG
>JAMKCH010026634.1:0-18977 GCA_023653785.1 Ophioderma brevispina
CTTATGATAATTCTCGACTTATCCTCACTTTGAAGCTATCCTGCCAAATTTTCAATATTTTTCAAATCACTTGGCTTAGTGTCTTTACCTATGCGTGCGCGGTTTTTGGATTAACACAAGCAAAACTATATTGACAAAATTGATCGCTTCAATGCAATCACGTTATATCTGAAGCCACCAGAAACACTCCTAAAGAGGCATTATATGGTGATCTTGGATGGGTACCGATTAAGGTCATACAAGCCCACCTTAGATTAATACGTACACCATCTTTCTACACATGGAACGGTACCGCTGGCCCAGCCTCATGCTGAACACCATTCTCAACCTATCAAAGGCTTCGTTTTAAATTTCTTGACAATATTGTTAATACTGTATCAACTGTATTATGACATCAATACCATTTTGGATCAAGCACTCCGGCAATGCACCTATTGGACTGCAATGGGTTTTGCTCACCTTTAAAATGCTAACCTTAATAGTTAACCTTCAATTGTTGGAATGAGGAGATTAACAGGAACATCACTTGCGACTTAGTCACTTATAAAGAAAGCGCCTATACTGGAAAAAATATCTTCTTGATAACACTGATTTTCAAGGAGTAAAGTTGAAGTTCAAACAAGTCATAAACTGCAATGCTACTAGAACTGAAAATGGTGTGATCACGAAATGTTATGCTCATTGTGCAACAATGGTATTGAAGACATCCACATTTCCGTTTTTGTGTAATAAATTAAACATATAAGAATCCGTGGTTGCACACCTTGAAAGCACCTTACAAACACTACCCGTCCTGATATATGGGACTTATATTTCCAGTAGCTTGCCGTAAAGGAACAAATGATGTTTAGGGGTATTAACGTACTTATACTTATGAAATGTTGCTGATATTTTTTGATAATTTTGTAAGTCGTTACATAAAGCAAGCCTGGAAACTTAGAACTAGTCCACCTGATATGTAAGTTTATTCTTTACATTGCTGTTCTATTAAATTATACTTGTTATATTTATATTATAAACCTGTAAGATAATGTACATGTAACATTATGTATTATGGATATTAAACTATGTTTATGTTTTGGATGTGCTTATGTAACTTGTACAATATGCCATGTCGTGTTAAGCCCCTGTGACATTCCCGTAATATGGATGCACAAACATTCCCAAGTTTTGCACTTCATTGCGTTTGAGTACAGGGGTCTTTAACACAACATTGCATATGTTTGTTTGTGTGTGTTTTTGTGGGTCATGTCTCATGATTTATAGTGATTACTCTGATGAACGCACCGTCAAGATGGGCGTGTGCCGCTGTTGTAAAAGCGTATGTTCGATCAAATAAATAAATAAATACATAAATATTAGTGATTATTCGATCTTTACACGTGGCCACAAATTACATGAATTAGGTGCTAATCTTGAGATTAGATCTTGCGATCGTTTCACCTATACCATAACCAGTAACTGAGGGTATTTTAAGACTGATCATGTACCGATAATTGAAGTTACAGCTTTAAACTAAACCAGAGTTCTTGGACCATTGACATATGTATTATGGGATAGTACTCTCGATTCTTTCAACGTGGACATCTCGCAAACGATCTATATGACGTAAATGTGCGATTTTCCATTAACTTTCGGGGGTCGCAACGGCACAACTCATGCAAAAGTGTCTTCTTCAAATACATCATACGTATTGTCCCCCATTACAAAGATCCCTATTACCCTTATTTTATATCCGGTTTATATATAATATATTTTACAACAGTGGAAGAAGTCAAAACCGAAAACGTATGCCTAGATTGCCTCGCCATTTCACTAATTAAAAATTATACCCCTGCACCAAGTAATGAAGCCGAAACAGGAATACCTAGCCACTTGAATGGTAGAAACATCCTCGCGAAAAGGTAACACATCGAGCTTCAAAAAACGCAGATTTTATTCCTTCTTCAAAAACACTTTCCTCTGCTCACAAATCTTTCGAAAATCACTTAAGAATCCAATGTTTTGAAACATTTTTTGTCATAAAAAAAAAAATATTTCCAATATATCTCGTATTGATTCAAATCTTATACCTTCTCCTTCTACATCCCGTTCTATCATCCCTACAAAGTCCCGGCATTTTGCGTGGTCGTATCTAAACAATAAGTTAGTAAACAACGTGCTACACTATATAAGACCACTCGCACGACTACGAAAGCAATATTAGGGGCGTCCCGCCCTCATAAAAACGTATTGAAGACGAGTGGAAGCGGACATGAAATCCTACATTTTGAAGTCGCCACGCGCCATTGGTTTATACGAAATAGTTACAATTTTCTTGGTATTATGATTATACTTCAGGTCAAAAATAACCTTCCGTGGTATATTTAAAATTACAAGCAAACACAATGTTAAAATGGCTATTTTATTTGAAGGAAAATTGACATGATTATTCAATTTTTAACAATATTTTAATATCCTTTCTGGTTTATATTACAAACACACAAGAACATAAATATTTAGGTCAACGATTTAGGTCAAAGTTTTTGCGGGTGAGCCACAGTTAAAACTCTCCGAGTGGGGGTGGGGTCATAAATTATGGAACCCTTGCCCAACTCACTGGGTTTTGGGGAGCCAACTGAACTGTAATGACTATTTCGTCATATTACACACAATATCAATGTCAGTCACTACCGCATGCTTCAATATGAAAAAATAGATATTGCAATAAACTACATACCCGTGTGTAAATTGTGTATATCAATACGAACCTCTGTATGTTGCTATTGACTGCATTGTTTTTGGCGTCGTTCATTTAACCCTGAATTAGTTGGAGTAAACATCCGGAAATCAAAAATCCATTCGACCGGCATATTAATGTGTTTCCACATCATAATGCATCAAGATAATACATTATCAAGAAAATATTATAAACATTTATCTACATGAAATTACAAAATGATATGGAGAAGATGATCAAAAGGCCAAGTATTGGCCAAAGTGATCGTCCCCTTTACAAATAAAGTTACATGTTAATAAAACAGATGCACAAAGACAAATACATAAACAAGGCCAAATACTAGAGTCAATTTTGACAAATTAATAAAAAATGATCATGTCAGTCATATAACATTTAAAGACACTATCATTATTTTTTTCCAAATTACAATGCTCATTTTGTCTCTAAATTGGCTAGTGTTAGGTCCATATCACATCTTTATTCGTTTCTTAGTGAAAACAACATAAATCATTTTAAGGAGGTATTTGAGATGCCATTTAACGACTGTTTTTGTTGGCTAAAAGTCGGATCCCGACTTTTTATTAAATAAACAATGCATCAAAAACGTTTTCTTGGCAAATACGGCACGCTACTTAGCCACTACATTTTTTTACTATATACAACCATTTCCAATCCAACCGTGCAAAAAAACATGACTTTGATGAAAAATAGGGCCGCGATTTGTTTACATTTTGAAGAAATTGCTGATAGTGGCTTTAACATATTGGTACATACTCATTTGTAAGGCGGACAAGATAGCTCAATCAGTTAAGCGCTCGACTCCAGTGGATGCTCATCCATACCACTATTTTTTACGATGGACAGCATCTTTTTTTTCCGATATTTATATGAAAAGGTGGCGAGTTTGGAAAAATTTTACATCACTGCACAAGTCAAGATATCTCAGGTACCCAAGGATGATTTAAAATCATGTTTGCTCTCATAAACTTAGTTCATAGAAAAGAATAATACCGCTTATCGATAAACTGAAGTATATAAAATCATGTTTTTTTCTCGAAAAACTCGTTAATTGGCGAAAAACTGGGTTTATCAAAAAATATCATATAAAAAGGATTGTTCGAAACACATTTTTTTCTTCTTCGATTTACATTGCCCTTTTCCCATTAATTTGTGGTTCACTCAAAAACATGTATATTGATTAATAAACACTTTTCGAAAATAAACTGGTTTTGAAATCTTGTACATCTGGCTTGCTCTATGCGTGTCAAGCAAGTGCGACCTCTTGCTGCTTTGACTGCAATGTTTGGGCGTCGTTTATAGTACAATTTAATACATTGTACAGCACTAGTTGGAGTAAATATCAGAAATCAAGTACTCATTACGACAAGGAATTGGGTGTCAGCAATTGCTACCTTTATAGGCATGTTAATAAAATGAAACCAAAATTATAAATTACAAAATTAAATTCTAAAGAACGCCTTACAAAGGAATGAATCGATTTAATTAAAAAATTGTAATCAGATGTTTTTCCTGATCTGCTTTCACGTAGAGAGATAAGCATCACATGAAAATCGGACCTTTATCGGGTTACCCATAAGGTATTAACGCTCAGTTTACATAAATTACATTTCGTGCAAAGTTGTACTTTCCATCGGTACATTCTAAAGCAAAAGGTGTTGAAGGTTTAACCCAGTCAAAAGGACTGGTCTTCTTTGGTCTTGAAGTTATACACTGAAGTTGTCTCAAAGGGATTAAATGAAAGTTTCTTAGTTTAAGAAGACTACGAATAATTTGACACCAGTTTCCACTAAATCAACTCTGGAATTTTGCCCCAGGTGACCTTTAACGTTTTTGCCTTAAAAGATATTCATATATATAACGTTTGTTCACAGATACACGACCAATACATACTTTCATCAAACATCACTGACTGTCACTGAACACAATAAATATAATTTAGAAAACATTTTTACCCATACAAAATTTCCATGTCCTGTGTTTAGCAGGTTCACCCTTTTTCCAGTTGTGACTCTTATAAGATGTCATTCTATGACCCTTTCATAGAGATTTACACACAGAAGTTCAACTTTCTGAATTAGTGGTAGGTAAATATTCAATTTCACTAACCTATATGGTATTGTAGCTGTGTGGCAACATAAAATGGTACACATGCAAGACGGTACACCCTCTATCAACGATAGATGGCCGTATTGAAGCCAGTCGGCGCAGGACAGGACTAATAGACCATGGAAGAAAAGAGTATAGAAGGAAGCATCATCGCCTTCCACCATCCGATTTTAATCTGTTTATCATTCACCCGCACAAAAGGAAAGGGATTCAACAGCGACCCTTTGATAGTATCCCCTCTGCCGCAATTCGATGATAGGCGAGCAAACATTACTGAGATTTTTTGAAATCTATACGAACACGTAAAAGTAAAAGTATTATTGCATTATTATGACATGTTCCGGGTGTCTCTGGTGTATTTGTCGCTGTTTTCGTTAATACACGTGTTGGTACCATCGTTATGCGTTCTGCTTTAGTGCCCAAGACTGCCTGCCCAGTGTGAGAAATAAAGGATGAAGTTTGACTAAATTGACGGTTTGAGGGGGGGGGGCGTCTGGGATTTTCGTTGGGCACCCATGATTGTTGCAGGGGGTTCTATGAAAGTGACCCTAACGGGACCAATTTTCAGTTTAAAATATACCGGCCCCTAATTGAACAGCTTGGTGAAATTTTACTAGTTCAGTGGAAAACATATACCCTAACGGTTTGCAGCAGTAAATAAGAAATCCTTACTGATGCTTATTTTCACTGTATTTTCCCAGTTATATACTCTCGTGTGAAATTACACTTATAAGTATTATAAACATCTTTACTGTATGCAAAATATTTTTGTATATGTAACAATAAAAATGATGAAGATTGAAGGTAATTTGCTAGTGAGATTATACCCAAGCGGGACTGTTTCTCAATACATGAAAAAAGATACACATTTAAACTAGCCAATATACAGAAAAGTGACACTTGTGGCTACTGCAAGAAAAAATACACATGAGGTTATTTTGCTGCGATGTTTAGGTTAATTTTTTCCTATTTGTATAGGATCCCAGTCACAATAACAACTGAATTTGTACCCCTGTGGGACAGAAATTGATTATGTGATTTTAACCCTAGCGATAGTCCCGCATTTGCAGCTATTCCCTCTGTTCGTAACGCGCAGGGTTCCCGACAAACGCAAGACCCCCAGTGTGCTTGTGTTGATTCGGTTTCCAGGAAGCGCATCTGTTGAGTATTATTTCGCAGCATTCATCGCGTGATGATTCGCTGATTCCCGATGACCGGAATCTTTACGCAATGAAGAACAACCACGAACTGCAAATTTTCTCGAGGCGAGAAAAGCGGAATTTAGGATTATCATCGGAAGGGCATTGAGAGAATAGAATAAAATTGCATTATGGGCGGCAGGAGATCGTTCAAAAGTCAAGTGTGTCGATGTGCTTCCTTCTATTCTATCTCTTTAGTCCATGATAGAACTAACCATTTCCAAGGATATATAATATTCATGCAATTGAGCAAGAGCAATGCATTGCAATCACGCTGGGGGACAATTGAAACAGAATTATTTTGCCACATATATGACCATGATTTGCGGTCATAGTACAACATACTAAAGTCGGACAAAATCTGTGCAGAGGAGAACACTGTAAATGAGGTGGTATAATTTTAAGACGGGTTAAATTTGAATAATAAAGTAAATAACATTGTATTTAGTACCAGTTTTGAGAAATCGTGACAAACTGCTGTGGCCTAAATTTAGGACAAATTAACGCAAATTGGGCTAACGTTATCACCTATCGTCGCTTCTTAATATTTTGGAGGTCAGTTCACCTGCGCGACTGTGGGAATTTGCTTCCTCCTGAGGTCGATGCCTCTATATGCACCTGCGTATGACTCGATAAGAGGATAGAGGAGGATTCGTTCTGATCCCACACTGGGAGGTCTATCCAGGAAGCAGGATGTTCATTTAGCGTTAATTTAATAAAAAACATCCCCTTTAGTAGGAGGAGGGTGTCTCCTACCTTAATGTTTTGTGCTGTGGTCAAAATTGATTTTCAGTTTATAGGTATAAGAACATCCTGAAGAATCACTTCCAACTTGTTTGTTAAAATTGTCAGCGTCGCTTGCACCTGGCGGCGCCAGTGGAAGTTTGTACAGGGGGTCAAATATCAAATTGATGATATGGTTGCAAAAACCCTCACCAATGTGTTCCTATCATCACAAGATTCAGAAAAGGTAAGGGTTGCCCTGTCTCGGATGGATCGGTCAGGAGTTAAGGAGGAGGAGTTATGAGCAAAAGGTCAAAGGGTCAATATTTTATAATCTACAGGGGAAAAAATGCAAAATATGCATGGATTTCGATGAAAATGGTCTCTCAATTGATGGGTTTTCCAATCCAATTCATATTCAAAATAGTTTGCTATATCCAGGAATAACCTAATCATGGTAACACCCTAATTTGACCTGACTCAATAGAGTTTTCAATGGACACCGTTTACAATTCGAGTGGACCCATGGTAAAGAGAGAAACTATTTTCTTAATAAAGGATCGTTGGGTCAAAGGATCAATCTGAGACCACTTTGATTAAATCCATGCATTTTTTTCATTTTGACCCATGTAGGCCAAAACAAAATTCACTTTGACCCGTTGCTAATAAATCCTTGAACGAGCCATCCCAGATAGGGCAAAAACTATACCTTTTCTGATCCTTTATGACCCAAAGGAAAAACAGTGGTGAGGTGTGTAGCGCAAATTCATCAATAGACATGGACCCCTGGACAAAATCAATGGCGACCTCAGGGGGAAAATACGACATTTGACAGGGTGGGTGGTAGGACACGATCTGCCGGATTTGGGCATTGGGGATTCAAACGGTAATTGGGGGAACTGCTCCGTGCATTTAATATGGCAGTCTCAGTCTCGGTCACAGTGACATTAAAAAAATTATCTCTTAAACCTTGATAAACAAGATCTTAGTAATATGATAATAAGAAAAAATTATTGGCTCCAACATCCGTCGGGGTTAGTGGATTAACACCACTTGCAAAATAGTGTTAATTTCCAATAGAACGATCATTAGATTTAAATATTCGTGACCAGGCCTAGTTTTTAGTCCAAGTCTGTGTGTAACCAGTTCGATATGCGTAAGAGCGTTCTCCTACCATGTACTGTTAAGTCTTTGAAACAGATAGCACCGGAAGTTGATGCCGTTTTGAATTTCGTTTGCTGTTGGGGTTGGCATGACCTAACCCCCCTGCATTTTGCAAATTTCACAACAAGTTGGAAACGATTCTCTATGATGTCCTTACTTAAAACATGTATAAAACTTGAATATCCAATTTGGCCCAAACTTATGAAGTAGTAATCAAAACAACTGACAACTGGCCCCCACCAAACTCATTAGTTTTACCGAAAAGCTCGTTGTCTATTTTTTGTGGAATTGTTAATTGGAAGTAGGCTTATGTGCACATGCAAAACAAAAACAAAAACAAACAAGAAAACAGGACAAAACATAACCCATATACAAATTCAAAAATATCAAATAAAAATGAAAACAAAAAAACGAATAAATGATGGTTTGAAAAGCTAATTATACAATTCAAAAAATGTAAAAAACATTTTGCACAAAATCAAACAAAAACATTAAATGGGGCGCCTTTGATAACATTTGTTGCTGTATATTAATTGCCTCACCAATCTAGTCTCCAATTAAACGATAACAAAAAGACTAGCCCGGCTATGCTGATCCCTTTTGCTCCATCAAAGCCGTTTTCCCATCTTTTTCGTTCTTTAGGAGCTTTTAGGTCATCATAGGGCTTGTGAATCATGTTGAAACTTCATAACTCTAAGTCTTCATGAAAAAATGATTAGATTCTCGTAGCCCTCCCTAATCACTTTTTGGGATAAGGTCAAACCTTTTTTATTTTCAATTTCTAATTAGTGTTTTCTATCCGTTTCTGATAATTTGATGGATGATCAACCATAGTCACTTTAATGTGTGTTAAAGACATCAGGGGTATATTCCTCGAAAACTTAGACTAAAACACGCCTACAATTTTTGCAAAGTATTGGGTAATATCAATTTCCAGTGAAAAAAGCATATAATCTTCTTTTGTGGCTCTTTCCAGAGGCACGCTACCAGAAATTAATATTAATTTCAGAGGCCGAAATATGAGGGTAAGAAAACAAAAACGAAAATACGTTATATGCAATATGGAATTGAAACACCAATGTATTTATGCCGCTTAACTTGCAATGTTACCAACCAAACTAATTCATCCATCACGTACCGGACATTCATTATCACAAACATATTTTGAAATGACCGACTTTAAAAATTTACCCAAACAATTGGTTAGGGAATGAGAGTTATGTTTCTTTTGGAAAGGAATTTGCCCCAGATATAAATTGGTAAGTAGTGACGATTAAAGTCAAGACCACTCATCCATAAGACTGTGCTTGCCCGACTGAAAGTAAGGTCCTCAAATAAAAAAACACCGCAGGTTTATTACAATGACAGCGATTATTTCACTGACCACACCCGTTTCTGGTGCTTCGAGAGAGACCAGAGGGTGTTTTGAGTTCAATCCCATTCCAATGCCCACCATTTTGGAAATTCACCTCAATAGGGTTCATTATGAAACACATTAAAAACCATGAACTAAACGCTCATTTTAGTCCAACCAAAGTAGTGTTAGTACTTAGGGACTTTTTGCATGATTATGAAAATGTCTGTGGTTCTTAACTTTTGGAGCACTTTTTTCACTAAGACATGAGCATGTGTTTAGTATAGTACGGTAGAGGCACATTGCTCTATGCATCATGGATTGATTTCCCCCCCCCCAAAACACCTCTTGATAGAGATGGAGAGTGTCAGAAGACATTAAGGCAATAAGAAAGTTAGGACACATTTCAAACAAACAAAAATTGCAACATTGTCAAGTTGGTGTCGGTGATGGTTTTTGATATAAAAAAATCACGAATCAATGGCGAAAATGTTGATGACAGTAGTAAAAAAAGACATGAAGAAAATATTTTTAATTTAGCAACAATTTCGCCCACACATTTTCTGGTTAGTGTATATTTGTTTCTACCCTTATTGTGTGAAAACAAAATATTTACACCGTTGTGATGCATTGCTGCAATGCCTTATGCATAATGATGTTTTAACATTCATACTGCATTGCCGTGGTAGTTACATTCTTTCTCTGTGCGGATCACCCCCCCCCCCCCCCCCCAACAGGAAGGGGATTGTCACCTGTGAATATACTTTCCTTTTTGCCATAGCGAGTTGATTTTTTCATTGTGAGGAGATCGGAAGCTACAAATGTGGAAAATATTGGTATGATTAGACAATGGTTAGATGTAGTAATAAAATTGATTCAAAGCAATAACAGCACATTTGTTGAAGAACGCCCCAATTTCGAATTTGAGATTTGTGCACAGTAGGTTGGTCATTGTCTAGAAAATTTACCTGTCGAGTGGACAATGCTAAAAATGCGTATTGTTATTAAAAGAAAGCGATGTTGTAATTAGAATTGGGAATTCCTTGATGTAATTAATGGTGGAGTGGAAACGCCACATTCTGTCGTCCGTGGTGGAAATATTCCCGAAAAAATACCCCTCAAGAAAATGGACCTCTAACTTACTTGACTTGCCTGAACCGAAAGAAGAAAAACTAAGGAGAACGTAAACACGACATGGCTCAAATTTGCCGGCTATTTGTATTGAAGGAAGGTTCCAACACCCGGTGAAGTTTATCAGGAGATATCCGATATTAATTATTAACTACAAAATCGTTATTTTGCGACACATAGGGAGAAATGTGGCTCTACCATTCACAGGTTTGTTTATAGCCGATTACCAATGACAAATCGATAACTTAATACATGTAGTACCTTACATAGATTCGAACCAGGGGTCCGTTCCCGAAAGTGGTCATACGACAGTCGTAGCCTCTTTCTATCGAAACTTTTGCGTAAAGTTCACATTACGAATTTACTGCGTTCCCGAAACGTGGAATGCACTTAAGATTTTCTTCAAAACTACGAAAAATCTACGTCTGTCGCAACTAGCATGTACGCTTTTCCACGTGTCATGCGTTCACTTGAAACTTAACTTAGTCGCCGGATTATAGTAAAGTTACGCGAATGTCTACGTCTACTCAGATTGACGTAGGGAATTGCCATATAACGATACCAAGTTGATAATCATGGCATTAGGAGGAGGCTAGTATCGTTATTTATTTGGAAAAGGGGATGACAGGCTGGGAGATGATTGTAGGAGATTATTCCAATCATTTTGAACATGTTTGCGAACCGGTGGTCACTCTTGTGTTGGGTTGGTGTGAGTGGTTTTTTCGTCAGTTGTCACCCAATGACCGATTTTCAAAACTAATTTTAAATAATTATGCGGCTATAACTCTTGTCGAATTTTTCACAATTTCAAAACAATTCTTTTTTTTAATGAAAATATGCCCTTTTTGTATTTCAACCTCACATTTTTTAGGGCATGTCTCCAAAAAAAGAAGCACATCACCGTTACTTCCAAGTTGGTGATCCCTTCCCCCAAGTTGATATGTAGGGATAATGAGTACAGCAGGTTCTAACTTGTGAAAAATAAAATGAGGGTTTTTTTCCATTTAAGGGAGGAATAGTACGTGTTGGTTTCTGTACTGTAGGCTAGATGGATGTGAACAAGCACACGAATCGTTATTATGTAAGCTTTAAAGGCACTGCCAGATTTAAGGTTAGGTGAGAAAAAGTTCTTGTATAATATTACGCCTAGCGGTACAACCTGACATTGAAATGTAAAGAAAAGTAAACAAAAATTATTGTTAAGGTGTTGTTTGGCTAAAAAAGTTCAAATGCTTAAATTTACCGTCTACAAGAATAAACGTCTTGTGCATGCAGATATTGACACACAACTATTAGTCATGTTATCTAATGAAGGCGACGAAACACTATAGGCCTATCCTATTGTGTCCTTTTGAAGATACAAATATATGTACCACGCTAGATGTCACCAATCGTCTTACGTGTTTATGAAGAGTGGGATCATCAATTCGAAATGAGTGATGATAAAGCTGTTAGAGTAAGTAAGGGTTGGGTTCAGCAAGCTTGTAGCATCAAGTTTACAGCCAGACAACGTATAAACCTATAACCTGTTTTGCTAAAAGTAAACAAAATAATTTTATGTAGGTTATCATGATCAACTTGACCCTCTAACAAGTAATATTATTTCATTGCTAAAACAAAATCTTAAATCTGCAAATTTAGATAACAAAAAATAATCAGGTGACGAATAAAAAAAAATTATAAACTTGATTCCATATTCAAGACCATATATCTTTAATGCGACGAGATTTGGACCTACATGGCACATCTTGTTATATAGGTAGATGTTATATTTATTGAGGAAAAACTTTACAATACGAGCATGTTGCCAAGCATGTGGTATTTATTGCATTTGCAGTATTAAATTTAAAAAGTTATTCATTGGTAGTGACAGTAAAATGTTAACACGATATTGAGTTTTATTAAATTATATTTTATAATACAAGGACACTCAGAATTACGATTAAAAAAAAAACAAAATAGAGTATGGATTACATATAAATTGGTCACAGAACTGAAAAAAAAACAGCTCTCAATGAAAATAGTACTATAATTAAACATTTACTAAACTAACTAATTAAAACCGTGATGAAAAAGTGAAAAAAACAGGAGTACAGAAGCATAAAAATATAGTGGAGAGTTAACACACACACGCGCCGAACAAAAAAAAAAAA
This sequence comes from Ophioderma brevispina, assembly GCA_023653785.1. Taxonomy (NCBI): domain Eukaryota; kingdom Metazoa; phylum Echinodermata; class Ophiuroidea; order Amphilepidida; family Ophiodermatidae; genus Ophioderma; species Ophioderma brevispina. Next base: position 12,571 of record JAMKCH010026634.1, read on the forward strand.
AATGAACGAATCAGACAAAGTTGATAGACAATCAAGCGAACCCTGTACGAGTGTTTTAATACTTGTTTCTATAGATACCACAATAAAATATTCATAACCTGATGATAATATGCACATGGTAACTATCCCCAAACGTGTCTCAGACTTTTGCACCCCAGACAGGAGCCCAATTTAATCCCAACAATGAATGGAAATGACCTTTAAATCGGCTTAGTTTATGTTAACGAAAGATTGTCGTGGTTTACTGGTAGAAGTACTTACGAACATCTTAAGTACACTGTTCAGGAACGCACTACCATGCTCGTAACCAAAAATCTTAAGCCATGCGTAAGATGAACTTTACGTTCATAGGTTCGGGAACGGACCCCAGGGCCTTAAGAACATCGAGAACAGCCACTTCCAGAAGAAGCATGGGTTTGGAGCAGTCTCATAGACCTAAATGCTGCGTACGATACAATCTTGCATCGAGGTCTCACCTCAAGCTCCTAAAATCTTCACTGATGTCAAGTTGTTCAGTTAATTATGCTGCTCATCCCGACAGAACTTTCGTCCTGGAGACATCAATCAAATCATCAATTCAACTTATTTTTGTTCATCACATATCACATCAAACAATTACAATACAAGATATGAAATTGACAGTAGTACAAATAAAAAGGAATTCACAATAGAATCAGATGTCATGATAGGATACTAATTAAATTAGAAAAATAGTGATGAACGAGTTCACTGCTAAACGCTAAGCGTGAAAACGCAGTAACTCCACTAACTTACGTGTTATAACGGACAAGACGACAAAAAAGAGATTACAAATCAAGACAAAAAAGAAGGACAGACCCACTACGGAATACAAATTACATTGGGACAAAGGATAAAGACAGCCGACAGTCAAATTCCAAGGATAAGAGTAGAAAGTACAACAGAGTAAAAAGACCGAAAATTAGGAAGTGATGAAAGCACTATACGAATGAATGAGATCTTTTTAAATGGGCAATGTAGTAGAAAGCGCTAACTTCGGAATGGTGTCCTACAAGGTTCGGTCCTGGCACCCAGTCTTTGCAACATTACCTATCAGATATGCCAAGGGAGATTGTTCGCAGAATCCTACGACAGACGACACGAAAACTTGAATAGCTGCTGATTCTTTGAGTCCTTAGAAACAATGTTGCAGAAAAGGACCCTAATCACTTGTAGCAATTTCTTCCACGATGGCACTTGAAACTCCAGCAAACCCAAGACCGTCAGCTCTGTTTCCACTTGCAAATCGATGCGAGATACTTAACACATCTAGATGGAGAAAAAAACATCTCATTACCCAACACCGAAGTACCTTGGCGTCACAATGACAGCAGCCTTACTTCAAGCAAAACACCAAGGCAGTCGCTGCCAAGACGCAGTCTCGTGTAAACCTCCTCAAGAAGACTCGCAGGAACTGGATGGGGTGCATCTTTGACAACTTACATACATCAACTGTTGCCTTGGCATTACTCCAATGCTGAATACGCTGCACCAGTATGGAGTCACAGTGTACATTCACACAAGATTGATGTCGTTCTGTGATGATTGCAATGAGATCGTGTTAGTGGTTTGCCTTTGGCGAAGACTGTTAGAATATCTTCCAATGCTGTTGGCATAGCTCATGCCAAACCTTAGAGGGACTTCAGGACGATCCAGCTCGCCAAGAAGTGTGGTGAACTTGGTAGCCTAATTCCCCTACCAACACCCTTGAGGATCAGAGAATTCCCAGAATTCATTTGCACCCCCTCAGACACTTCAGTCACAGTATCCCTATGGATCATCCTGGATCAATGACAGGTGGTATGAGCAATGGTCATTCCTCTACTTTTTGGAAACTAAAACAGTTTGTGGACAGCCCATTAGCAAGCCCAAAGGCTGTGGACCTTGATAGGAAAGCATGGGTCAACCTCACCAGATTCAGAACTGGCGTTGGTCGTACAAAGAACTGCCTTCACAAGATCGGAGTAGAACTTCAACCAAATGCGATTGTGGAGAGGCCACATAACCATTAGCCCATCATCATAGAAGGACGTGGGTCAAAGTCCCCAAGAAGAGTCCCAGGCTTGATCAACCTGGATGATGAAACAATCAGCTGTTTAAAGACGATTTTCCACTGTGATTTTGGAATTGCACGTACGAACGAAACGAACCAATTGCAATCTGGCAAAAACTCAAAATATCCGGAAAACTAGGGGGCGCTCGTCCAAAAAATGTGCTGTTATTGCTGAAATGGATCCCCACTAACATTGTAAACAGTATAAGTTTGATTTAATGAATTTCGTATTTTGACTTGAAGTTCGTGCAATTAAGTCATCTAAAATGTCTATATTCAAAAAAGAGATGAAACAGTATTAGATTATCAAGCTTTTGAAGTTTTTAAAGGAAAGTGCAGATTTCAGATTTTTAAACCTACACCAATCAGGGGTGGAAGTAATTATAGTCCTCGAGAAGCCACAGTCCGGGCTCAAGAGACAACACGGAATAAAGAGTGTGAACTAAAAGTCAAGAATTCGAGTGACCTATTTCCGTTGTAGCCTAGAACTAAAGATACTCATTTAAAATGCTCAATTCCAAAGTTGGGGATGAATCGGATTTTTCGTTTTCATGCAGTACACATTTATGTACACAGTTATAGCAGTGCATAGATACCGGGTGATAACACCATTTCCGGATCCGGAATTTTAAACAAACGTTGGTGATTTCTATATGAAGGACTTCGATTTGAGGCTTAGTTATTTCCACCCATCGATTATTATAAGGGACAAGCATTAGTATATGCAAAAAACACAAATTGTGTGAAATTGAGGGGGCGCCCTCCCGGGAATCTCTGAGTCAGCCTGTAATTTCACCTACATTTGCACATTAGGCAAAAAAGGTTTGTTTCAAAAAAAGTTAAAAAAGCTTGAAAAAAACATACCATTTTTTTTTTTAATTTTGATTACTGAGAAAATTTCATTTTTGGGACAGAAATTCCTCAAAGATATTTTGTCTTTATAAACGTATATTTTGACAGTCTAATATGATTTGCAACGTGTGTTGGACCCGGCCATTTGGCCGCTTTGAGTAATTTCTGGGGGAAAATCGCATAAATTGCGGGGTTTGGGGTTTGATTCAACAAGTAGTGTGGTGTGGTGTGTGATGTGAGTGTGTGGTTTGTACTAGTGTCGTGTAGTAACTTCGTTATCTATATCTAGACCGACCCGTTTGTTGGCCCTTAAAGAGACACGATGACATTTCCAGAAAGAAGCGATACCAAATTTATTATTTTTTTCTAACCCGGGTTTTTGCATATTGGATATGCTTACCACCCCATGTATTAGACCCACACTGAAGGAAAAAGCGAATACATGTTGTATTTGTAATAAGATGATGATTTAAATATTTTGTTGTGCACGAAAGGAAGAAACTCCAAGCCATGCTTTTCTTTAGGGTGGATTACGATAGCTGGGCAAGTTCCCAACAAAACGTAGTTTTGTTTTTCGATTTTTAACTTATGTGTCCAATTAAAGCCCCGAAACGTCTCGGTGGGTGTCCAACGTCAAGTACAAATTGAGGGGAATTGTTTCGTCAAAAGATCGTCTCTGATCACTTTAACTGTCCGTCCATGACACGAACTTAATATCAGGAATGAAATAAAAAAATAATATCAACGACGGGATTTTAAAATTCTACCAGCCACGGAGAAACTCATCATTCCTTCATTGCCATTCTCAATAGCAGAAGTTTAACAACACTACATGAGAAGGAGAATTATATACATAGGAATGTTTGATTTGATAATTTCAGTTTGAAATAATAAAAATGCTGGGTGGAAACAAGAATCCAATATCCACGGATATTCTTTGTAAAAAAGATACAAAATAACAAAAGCGCCTAGTACAAAATAAAGAAAATATAAGGGACTCTTTATGAAACTTTAGTGAATACTACTGCACAATGTATATAATTAGATCAAATAGACAATTCGCCCACAAAATGGGGATTAGTAGAAGAACACTGTAGATCCGTATATTCCAAACTCTGGAAGACAAGATTTGAGGTGTCTTGGGGTTCCCTGATCGATGTTGAAGGTTTTTGAATTGGGCTTGCCGCTTCAACGTTCCGGCATTTTGGGGAAGGGGAAAACAAAGTTAACACGGGTAAAATTGAGGAAACTGTCGCAAACTGAATAAGATGCGTGTCAAATTCTCGGGTTATCATACGGAATCTAAACAGTAGTTTGTTATAGATCCGACTTCAAATGAGTACGCTATGGCCAAAAAATCGTACCAAAGGTCGATGACTTTCAGTCAAGGTCAAATTGCTAATTTAAACCGATTTGAAAGATGTAATGTTATTATATGTTTTTGTGCAAGACAAATTCAATTTTGCAACTCTAATAGTCAAATGTTTAGTCTTGACCGTGAAATGCAAAATGGCGGCTCTATTTCAGTTTCACGGTCAAGATAACATTTTTACTGTTAAAAGTAAGCCAAATTCAATCCAGAGGACCAATGACCTGCCTCAAATGGGGTGTACAAAGATTTGGGAGTTTCAGTGAATTTGAAGAGAAATATTAATTTTTGGTTTGCAAAATCTAGACAAATCCTTCTTCTCCGCGATTCAGAGCATAAGCACCAAAATGGGTCATAAGGACCCCGGAATCCTGCTATATGGGGTGTACACAGATAGTTGGTTCAAGGTCACTGGGCAGAGATAGGGGGTATTTTGTTCAACTCGAAGTAGGAGGGGGTTTATTTCAGTTTCAAGGTCAAGACTAACATGGGTACTTTAGAAGTCAAAACATTGAATTGCATAACCGAAAAACATATAATTAGACACTTACATCTTAAAAAGCGGTTTATATTAACAAATTTGGACCTTGACTGAAGGTGCATTGACCTTTGGACTTTTGGCCTAGCGTCCCTCCTTTGAAGTCGGATCTAAAACAAACTAACATTTTTAGATTCCGTATGATAGGCGACAGTAATTTGACATGCATATAATTCAGTTGCGACAGTTCACAATTTTTACCCCCGTGTTAACTTTGTTTTGCCCCTTCCCCCAAATGCTGGAACATTGAAGCGGGCAAGCCAAGACGCCTTCCAATCTTTGTCTCCAGAGTTTGGTCACGGTATCTACAGGGTGGTCTTCTACTAAGGATGTAATTAACTGGTAGTGTAGTGTTGCATTATTTTCTATATTTGCGATCTATCTTACTTCAAGTTGAGTGAATAAGATGGAAATAAATCTGAGAATTGTTAAAATTGTGACAAACTTTATTTATCATATAAGTTTTGCAACTTTTCGCGTTTTAATACATTAAAAACTATTTAAGCCATTTATAAGCGATGATAGGCAAAAGGGCTACATCCATTTTTGCACACTTCGAGGAAAAAAGGAAAACCGTGATTACAGTGTCAGTAAGGTGTTATAGTGATTGAATATAAGTGTTATCTTTTAGAACCAATGTTAGAACCCAAATATAAAAAAGGTGAAGATCGTCAAAGGTCGTATATTTTTTCTTAATTATTAATTAATTTACATTGAAAAAAGTGGATGTAAGCCTTTTGCAAAAAACCAAACTATTTGACCCCTTTCTAAAAAAAACACTTTTTGTGATTAAAAATTTGATTCAATCTTTGTCATAATTATCGCCTTGGCTAATGTTTTTAAAATCAAAAAGAACTATTGAAATATCTCATTTATTTCTCAAATTATGAACCATTTAATTTAATTTGGCCCAAAATGCCATTTTCTGTCATTTTTTAGGTTTTTCCCGAAAAACAGCAAGTGGTTAATAAAATTATTTCTTTTCACACTAGTGACTTTACAAAACCGTTTATTCTGCGTTTGAAAGTTAAAGCCCAATTAAAAAGCACCATAAATCATCAAAAAAGGAAAACAAAAATATTTTTCTGAGATTTTATAGCATTTTAAGTCAACGTTCCGGAAATTCCCGAAGATTTCCGAAAAGGGAAAAAATTACGATATCTCAGGAAGGGAAGGAGCTATGAAAGTAAACCAGCACCAAAATGTGTATTTTTGTTAGCATTATAAAACGTAATACTAATAATCTCATTTCCGGTAAAAATGGACGTAAGCACTTTTGCATATCAGCTCTTATGATATTTAATATCCTTACGCAAATCAATTACAAAAAAAAGGCTTGTGCCACTAAGTTTATTACCGTCATCATGGCCATCTATGCCCTTTCTCTTCTTTTGAAAAACGCTTGAAACAATCTCAACATTTGTTTTTACTATATGCATAACAATCTGCCGAACTTGACATTAACTTTCGTTTACACTCACCATCTCATATCTGAATGTCGCTTGATATTGCTCTACGGTTAAGCTTCATGTTGATGTGCGGCGAAAATTTATTTAATTATTCTTCTATGATGTGCC
>JAMKCH010026635.1:0-18390 GCA_023653785.1 Ophioderma brevispina
CATAGTGTCTATTGGTACTTATTTGCTCTGCATATTCCATGCATCATCTTCTATAGCTTATAATTATGGTTCCTTGTACATGTACCTACTTTTAAAAATGAAATGTGTATAGTAATATAGGACACAAGATTCTCAAAACATAATAATGATAAAATTGGATTCTTTTTTCGTCCAATGCCAAATTTATTGGTCTCGCCATGAGTTGAAAACAAAAAATATTTTTTCAACTCATGGCTTGACCAATAAATTTGAGTATTGGACTCAGTGAATCCAATTTTATACCAGACTTGGGGTGAAGGTGCAATAGGGGTTCCTTCATATGTGGATAATGTCAAAGGTCATGGACCAAGGTCAAAGGTCATCTGAGGTCGTGTTCCAGTTTGGTTAGGTTTTGGTTAGGTTTTCGTTTTTTGCATCTCCTTCGAAAATTTTAAATCCGATTTAAACCAGACTTGGGGTGAAGGTGCAATAGGGGTTCCTTCATATGTGGATGATATCAAAGGTCATGGACCAAGGTCAAAGGTCAACTGAGGTCATGTTCCAGTTTCGTTAGTTTTTGTTTTTCTGGTCGTCTTTGAAAAGTTGAAGTCTGATTACAACCTAACTTGGGTCGAAGGTGCAATACGGGTTCCTTCATATGTTGTTGAGGTCAAAGGTCACATACCAAGGTCTAAGGTCATCTGCGGTCATTTTCCCCTTTGGTTAGGCTTTCATTTTTCAGAAACTGCTACATTTCTAGATATTATTATTCCATGAGAACAATTTATTGAATTTTGATGCCCTGCAACTGACAACTGTGGCAACTAACCACCTTGCAAGGGGGTTCGCGCAAGTTTACTTGCTGTATTTTTTAAGGTTTCAAGAGATTTTTTACATTTTTTAAACTAGTCAAGAAAAAAAAGAAAAGATGGTTGTGAAGTTGACCTCCCCAATAAGAAGTTGTCCAAAAATGCAATAAAACAAAATTGCGTACGTAGGTTTTTGACTAAAAAATGCATAGTGCTTATAATGGTTTTGAGCTGCAGTAAGCTGAGACAAACTTTTTTCTTTTTTGGGCCTTATCTTAAATGTGAAAAAATAAACTGTTTAAACCAAGTGCAGTATAAAACATGAGGTTTTCAGAAAAGTAAATCTAGATAAACAAAAAAAGTGAATTTTTCATTGGGCTGATTTAAAAATTGTGCCGGTTAATGGCGTCACATATGGCTGCCAAATTGCTTTTTAACACAGGATATTGAAACTTGAATCAAAAGTAGTTGATTGGGGTGCTTGTTCTTTTATACCATACCATATGGTTATTTTTAGGAAGAGTTCAAATCCTTACTATTAACATTTCAGCAGGAGATTCAAAGTGACTTTTATATTATGGTTAGACTCCACATGTTGTCCACCATAATTAGCCTTAAAGGCTGACTCAGCGATTTTGAAATATTTTTGTGTAGTAATTAAAAATAATCATCAGGAACTAAAGATAGTCACCAAAAATAATTAATTCCAAAGTCAGAGATGAATCAGATTTTCCATTTTTCCATTTTCATGCAGTAAACATTTATGCACAGTATAAGAGTGCCATTGAATACTGTGTATAACCAAAATTCTGGATCCGGAATTTTATAACAAACTATATGTGAAGGACTTCGATTATAGCTCAAGTTATTTCACACAATGATTAGTATATGGACAAACATTATGTATATGCAAAAAACACAATTTGGTTGAAAATTTAGTGTGCCCTCATCGGAAAATCCCTGAGTCAGCCTGCAACCTATTTGTGCAGTGTATCTTGCAGAAAAAAGATCAACATTCAGAGGAGGTTATTTTAAAATTTAAACAATACCACACATCTTTGAAATTTTACAGTTGCACAATGCTCTGAAAAGAGATAATAATAATACAGTGCACCTAGAGGCTTTTCAATAAAAATGTAAATGATCAATTTTAGAATAGAGATGGTTTTTGTTTTTTCAACATTTTCAAAAGCATTTAGGACAATATTACGTATCAAATTTCCTCAATCTGTAGCCAAATTTAGCAAATGTGCTCAAATGTTGGACATTTTTTGAAAAAAAAAATAGAAAATTGGTTAAATTTTGCCCCAAAATATACATTCTGGTATAACTGTGGGTATCATTTTTGGCAGAAATTGATATAAATATGGGTCGTACCTTTAGGTTCTCAGAGGCACATCCCTACCCAAGGCAAACATGAGACCCTCAGGGACAGTGCCTCAATTTCTGTAGCCTAGTTTGCGACTTTGCTTCTTTCTCATGTACTTTGATCTCAGCACAAAGAAATTCAATAGCTTTGAAAGTCAAGCAAAAACAAAACAATAACAAATGAGCATTTTAAAAGATTTTTAGACAACTTGAAAAAAAAAACACCCCTTCTATATACCATTTTTTGTAATGTTGTGGCTCATAGCTATGCTTGAGAGCCTGAAATGCTACCACTATGTGTTGCAATATGCTCATCCACTAAGGACACAGTTCAGTGGGTTGTCAAGATCAAACATTGACATGAACTGATCTTGTGTGATCTGGGTATCATCATACCCAAAAAACCAGGGGTGTATTTTCTAAATACACTGGTGAATGGAAGCTACTGAACTGTGCCAAGGGAACTGAGATTTTACTAGCTCATAGTGTACCCTTCTCACCCCCAATTCAGTCACACAAAGCAAAAATAGTAAGAATCACATGACTCACAACACATAGCAGCAGTTGTTATTTGGTGCATTTATTTATTTACTAAAACAACTAATCTGAGTAGTTGTACCTGTTTTGGCCGTCATTGTCATGACTTTGAGCTTCTTATCACTGCATCCTAGCGGAGCAGTCTACTTTTCCCTCATGCCTTGCTAGATTTCCTGTCTTCTCCTACCTATCCCTTCTGGCATAGCTAATAGCTGCTGAAAGCTAGGGATGAACTTCTGAGGGGAGCTGTTCAAAGCTATTTTAGGTTGATGTGTGTGAAGTGAGCTCGCCCGTATTCCAGGGACTTTCTTATTAGAAGTTGTAGCTTTGAAGGTGACCAAGGGAATAGACAAATTTGGCCAAGAAGGGGGGCTTGAAAAAAATGGGGAGTAAAATGCAAATTATAAAAGAGTGCATTTCAGTTAAAGCAACATGAGAATATTTTTCTGAAGGATACAAATTATTGTATATTAGCATTTTGATTGGTTGTAGAACACTTACCAAAACAATGTTTTGGGAGGTTTACAGGATAAACAAGTAGGAATGAAAAAGAAAGAACTTTAACTTAGGTTTTTAACTTGCCTGCTATCCTAATGGGCCTTATAGGAATGTATGCTTGGATTGGATTTCCAATCATGCACGGCAGAAAATACTACAACAGTGTTGTTTGGTTATGCATTTCAGGTGTATTAATATATTTGTAAGCATTCTAATATATGTGAAAACCCCCAGTTTAAAAAAAAATGAGAGGCAAGATTTTTTTGGAAATGGTCCTTTGATCTCTTTCAGGTTTTTAACGTTTCTGAGAAGATTTTTTTGCAGAATATTAGTGTATTTATTTTAATTAAATCAACTTCAGCATTTAGGCCAACACAGCTGTTGGCCCAGTGCAAATTGTCTCTTTTATTTTGAACAATTTAAGCAGTAGCAAGACATTTGACTCACTGATATAAGGCAATGCAAAGCCTATTGCCTCGCAAATTCAGAAAAATCGGTTGGAAGCTTGCCATATAGGCCTACAACGTGCAATTTGTGTGTTGCAGTGCCCATAGTTACCGAGAATATGTAAATTAGATTTTTAATAAAAATCACCATCTTGCACCAAAATAATGACATTTTTGTAAATGTTACAACACTGTAAGTTATGGACCTAAATAAAACCAAAGTAGGTGCAAACCAAAACGGTGTCACAATTGATCTTTTTGTTTTATTCTGGTTTTGTCATAATAGACTTTCAAGCAGCTGCCCTAATGCACGCTTCACACTATGTCCGAAAACCAGGATTGTTCAACTGAAAATCACATCCTAACAGCAACACGCCGGCACAGAGCGTTTGTGCAAATTTTCCCACTGTTTAGGAAATAAAATTACTCCATCTCATTTGCCTAAGATGCAGTAGGGTAGCCCCAGAAGAACAGCTAGGGATGCAAAAAATAGAACATTGAGCTTAATATCCCCTTCAGCTCAGTTGTAATGGGAAAGTGATGATTTCCCACTGTGAGAACTGAAGCAACTTAAGGCATATTGCTTGAAAAGTTCAAATAACTTATGCATTCTAAATCCAGCATTGCCTGGTCGCTACATATCCTGATTTTCTGTCATTCCCATGCACCCATTATACTGTGTTGTGTGGCATGCTCTATCTACACACACATGTTACTATCTTGTCATGACGTGATTACTCTAGGTACTAGCTAGTATCAGTCTCTTGTTTTAGGGTGATCTTGCACGTTGAGAGTGCAAATTATGTGTAGGGTTCAGTGTCAGCCTTCATGCTTTTCAACAGAATTTGAGCTGTGAAGTACATTTACTACAGTTTTACTAGCTATGGCTACTCTTAGTGTCGGTTGTACATCTTAAAATTTACTACACGTTTTGGCGCATATGGACAAACAATGAGTTATTTGCCAATTTATGTGGTAATTTTTCATTTCACTGAAGTAAAGTGCCGGTCGGCAACCTCCCAAATGACCACCTGTGCCGGTCGGTGAGAGCAAGTGCCGGACATGACCGGCCGCCGCCGGCCGGCGTAGCTATATCCCTGATTTACTATATAGAGAAATCTGAATCATGTGACAATGATTTAAGTCAAGTGCTGCTGTGCAATTTCAATTTATGCTTGCAAGAGTGTAACAAGAGAGTTAAATGAAAATAATTTCAGGATGAACATCAGTTTACATTGGACCATATCTCAGAAATTCTGGAAGTACATGTAGGAGCCATGTCTTATCATTTTTTGTGTCACCTGCCTTAAGGCAGGAAGACACATAGAGATCACTTTGTCCACTGTTGTTGTCGTCTGTTGATGTGAAAAGGGGTTAACATTTGCCTGTAATATCCACATCAATAGATTTAAACCAAACTTGAGTCATAGGTGCAAGTTTAATTGCTGTATTTTTTCCATCGAAGATGGTATAAAATCGGTGTAGATAAAAGCCACAACATTGCAAGTTACCCCAGCATATGTGCAGCAAGCACATGATTGGCAGAATATCACAGTCATGCACAGAGTTGGGTGGTTGTCTCATGTAGCAGTGCAAAGTCCTCTGGTTTCCATTATTTTAAAGGGGCATTTCGTGATCCACAGCCTCGTCCCCCCGACTTACCTCAAACAAGTTGAGATTTTCTTATCATCTGAACTGTTGGCATAAGTATGGTACGTGTGCCAAATCTTACGTGCATATTCAGTCTACTCTAGAAGAAATTCGAAATTTTGTATTTCTGTCCGTAAACGGACAGAAATTAAACACAGTGGCCTATGTGGCAGAGTGATATGAACATTTGCTCATAACATCAAAACGCATGGTCAGAATCAACTGAAATTTTGGAAATAACCTTTTCTTGAGAATATCTAGTGAACAATAAACAAAAATGAAGGTGCTAGGATCACAAAATGCACCTTTAAGAATTAAGGACATGGTATATGCCTACTAGGAAATTGTTAACGGGCGTATCGATTTTATCCGCTCGAGCTTCTTCACTTTTATAGGCCATCAAGGCAAAAGCGTTGTTGATTATATTTTATGCAATATCCCCACATTTAAAAATATTTGTGATGTGAATATACCCACAAGGATTGAATCGGACCATCTCCCGATTACATATTGTTTTATATTTGAGGAACCTATCAATCAAGCCTCACAAAATCAACAAAGGTTAAATATTGTGAATCCACAATCCGATCTGCCTAGTTATGTGTGGAATCCGAACCAAGTTAATTCTTTTGTCGAAAGATGGGACCATCCACAGATCAGTGCACTCAAGGATGAACTCCAGAACGCGCTGTGGGTTTGGCTCAGATAGATAATGCAGGGCCGCCCTGTCGAAATATTTTTCCTTATGTTGGGAAAGGGCATTATCTGTCGTCCCGTTTTGCAGCCAAAAGCATATAAACAAAATTTATGCCTGGTTTGACGATTACTGCCCTCAGAATGAAATTTGTACAAAAAAACTAAGAAATTACAGAGCTAGCCTTTCGAAATTGGCTTGAAACTGGTGTACCAAAATGGCCCACCAATCTTCACTTACAAATCTTTGCCCTAAAGTCAGAAATCCCGATCACAAAACCGGCGGCTAGAATGAGGTTAATGTATTGCCTGTATAATCATGATAGCAGGGGGTTTTTGTCCCAAACTTAAAGGAAAATCATCCCACTGTCCTCGTGAAATCTCATCGTATAATGTTTAAGATATTCAACAGTTAATTTATGTCGAAATATGAAACGACGACGTAGCTAGTCAGTCATCGCACACTTGAAATTTGGAGCAATAGTAAACCGTAATAGATTGGTGAATTTCCTTATGATAGCCCAGTGACAAGCTGATGAGGTAAAAACAGCTATAGATTCTCTTAAAGGTGCAACTAGAGATTTCAAGTCATCCTTATTTTTTATGATATGTAGTGATTTCATATAGATTAGATGCTCATAGATTCCTTTTACCTTTTATTTTGGTACAGAAATAACTTAAAATGAAAACAGAAGGCGATTTGTATATGCTTATATTTCAAAAGAAAACATAGGCTGATTTCGTATTTGCTCCTATACGAAATTAGAAATTTTCACATTTTTAAAAAGTTTTTTGAAATTAAAAATTTCTCAGCTTAAAATCCTACGAAAGCGATATTTTTGATATGAATACTTTCAACCGTGCAAAAATCATAATTTCATATTTTGGTTTTGGGGGAACACCTGTATTAAATCTCTCGTGCAACCTTTAAGAATGGCGAAACTCCTGGATTGAGGACGGATTTCCCCCATAGTTCATTAAATTTAGCCCATGGACATATAGGATCGAGGTTCGTGTCAACCTTTTAAATATGACTTGAGTGGGATCATTTCCCATACAATGGGCGCGGTGTTATAGTTCCCCTATTCCAAAAGGTTAATCAAACTGCTCCCGCAAACTATCGTGGTATTGCTTTACTACTTCCCACAATAGCAAATAAGTTTCAAAATTGTTTATTAATAGACTTGATTTTTTGGGCAGAGGCCACAAACTTCTTTAATCAAGAACAGCGGCTTCCGCAAAGGTTTCAGAACGACCGACAACGTTTTCATCATTAGTATTAACTATATTAATTAATATTTTAGCGTGAGAAAGAGGACGGATTTACTTGCCTTTGTTGCTTTTCGTAAGGCTTTTTTGATATGGTCACCAGAGTTCCTTTTATTGAAACTTGCTTCGTTCAGGTATTGGCGGTAACATTTATAATGTTATAAAGTCGATGTATATGCATTAACGCGAGATTTAAGAACGTCCATTCAGGTACTCTGACTCATCCCCTGCAAAGCAGGGTCCAACCGGTTTCATTGAATTCGCCCTTCTTTTCAAATTCTTTATAAATGACTTAATGAAGTGAAAGGTTAAATAGGGATGACGTTCGAAAAATCCAAGGTGATGATTGTAATGATCATCATCGTTTTATCGTCAAACCAGACGACATTGCGTTAATAAGCGATACGATATTTGGTCTTCAGAAAACTAAACATATGCCGAATACTGCCGCACTTGTGCTTATCTGTGGAACACTGACACACTAAATTAGGTCTTTAAGCGTGGCGTTTCCTCAAAAGAAATGTAAAAATGTTTTATAAAGGATCACAGATTGAAGTCGTAAAATCGTTCAGATATTTGATGTAACGCTTTACATCAAATGGTCATGGGTTAAAGCCCACGAGCATCGTTTTACAATCTAACAAGGCGTTGTTTGTCCTTAAAAAAGCTTTGAAATGTTCGGCACTCTACCTATTAATGTCATGTTTAATCTTTGATAATAAGAGCGGGTCGACCTCTTATTCGGCTTGTGGAACTGTTGGGGTTAATGATAGCCAGATAATTGAAAGAGTGCATTTGGAAGTTTGTCTATACGTACTGGAATTCCAAAATCTTCCCCAATTCCGGCAGTACTAGCTAAGTGGGTAGGCATAAATTACTGGTAAATAGAATCATGTATTGTATATATGAGGCTTTATATTTTATCTCTTGAAAAAATCGATCTCTCGGCCAAATGGCTACAACTTTCAATATATTAGGCTGAAAAAAGTAAAACTGTTTTGGCTCCCTCCTTCAACTAATAAATATTCTTTTCTCTTACGGGTTTGTGACATTTGGTTATCACAAATGTGCATAACGTTAAGGATTTATTGAGATTTTTGGCCACGATGTACAGACAGTGATCGTCACAGTGGCACAATCTGGTCACTTCATATAGTTCACTCAACCTTTATTGCCAATTTAAACTAATCTTCGCGTTGAAGATTATTTTGACATCATACAAACTCGTCTCAAATAATCTTTTACCAAATATAAGAATGGTATTTGGACCTAGAACACTAGTGCGGGAGGTGGTATAATATTCCCAAATCAAATCGTATTTTTAAGCCTCTGTAACCACACTGGTTACATTGAAGATGTATTCGCATTTTTACTGATTGCCCAGTATATAGTAATGAACGTACTCGTTTTCTGCACGAACATTTGCCAAACTAAATTATTTTGTTATCTTTGTTAAATCAGTGATGTAAACTCCGTCAAGTCTGTTTCAACTTATCTGGCTGCTTACAAGAAATGAACTCGCATTTTGACTCCCAGAGACTGATTGTAATATTATTATAACAGTGTATTGTAAAGCCGGTGGCCTCGATATACTGATAAATAAATTCTCTCCATTTGGAGAGCTGAACGTAACCTACTAGGAAATTCATTTACATTTCCTAAGCAGCTAGAAACATAACGTTTGATTGGATGACAACCCACACATCACAGTGGATAATTTCTCAGGTTCATTGACACGTAATGGATGATCTGACCATGGTTCTGGAGATACCATTAATGTTTACATTATCCAATACACAAGCATTGATTAAAACCCTTTTTCCTGTAAGATTGGAACTTAGTTTTAAAACAGTTCTCTCCACAAAAATTAGGACGTTACTTGAATTTTCGGCCTGCATCCGCAAGACTTACCGCAGAATTGATAGAAGCGGGAGGTTGGCCTGTTTCTGTAAGTTTGAAGTTTGTTAATCTCAGTATAATGGGTATTTTGATTGAAAAACAACCCACAATGTTCCGCATTGCTGAACGTACCCACCAACTCAGCCTGTATAAATTAAACAAATGAAATACTAACACTTTCGTAGATATTTTTGTGAATGAATGATTAACAGGGGACAGGCTTATTTCTTTGAAATTGGGCAAATTGGCCAAAGTATAAAGTGAAATGTCCTTTTAATGGATATGGTGTAGGCTGCAATTTCTAAACCCAGGTGCATTCGGTGACAGGGACTGCAAATGCAAAAAATAGGGGCCTTTTGGTGTGTATTTCAAAATTAAAGGTTTATGCAGAGTAATGGGTGATGCCTACATATATATAATCTCTCTAATACGATAGAAGTGTTTCCCTTGATCTCAAGTATTTAACTAACATAAAATTAGGTACTAACATCCTCGCTACGCGAGGGTTGTCTTTTTAAAAGACTATTCCTTGTTAACACTTTTAATCCCTAAAGTACTGATGTGTGCCACATGTTAGTACTGATGTATTATAGTATTAGTAAAGTTTGAGCAATGCATTATGGGGATCCATCAACCAGGCCTGTAGTGATCTTATTCAGTGAGAGTTGCATAGTTGCATAGTTGTCACACCAGGCACTGCAACTTGTACGTTCCCCAAAAACATGTTTACCACAACGGGAAAGAGCTTGTCTAAAATAAAGTATTAAACCTATGCATGTTTTCTTGTTGGTATGCCTTTAAGCCTGATAAGCTTTTATTTACTTTCATTCAAATCCGACCTTGCGAGAATTTTTTTTTTTGTAATGTACGTCAAACTGGCAATAACACCATTGTAACATTCAATTGGAAGTTATCGATTAATTCTATTGAAAACATATCCTTTGTACCACAAAATTAATGATCATTAATTGTAACAATGTCTTTATCCTATGCAATACTTAGGCCTTGTTTGGTGATACATTTATCAATCAATATGAAGCATTTCAGCTCTCAGTACATTAAAGGTGTTGTTGTAGTGAATTAAATAAAATGCTTACATACCTCAAGTTATGCTGTTTAGTAATGGTCCATAATGTTAATTTTAATGTTTTTATGCTGAAATGAATAATTGTAACTGTACTACCTTGCATGCCTACTTGCACCGAAGCTTACGTTCATGAATATATTTAAGCCAGCATCAACTTTCTATTCTCTGGTCTTAGATTTTCAACAATTGGTAATATTGAACTATTGTTTTTCCCATTATTTTATGCTGCACAATGGCAGGTCCTAAAGTTACCTTGTATCCATGTTATCATTTCGCTTTAAAAGTGCTTGTTTGGCACTCAAAGATATTTGACTTCAAGTTCTTTGGTGGACTCATGGCAGACTTCATGAGCAGAAATGATGCTATCTTTTTTCTAAGCTTGCAGTTGAATTTTGCACTGCATTAAGACCAATGAGTTTACCACAATGCACCCTGATGTGGTTTTGCTTCTGTATTCTCAAGTGTAAATTTTGGGAATTACAGAAATAGAGGTCTATATTGAGAGGAGAGAATATTTTGAAAGAATCAAAAGTCACACTTTAATCTTTGAATTGTTTGTAGGAGCTGCACAGCTGAGAAAAAAGTACTCTTAAGATTTTTTGGAAAGAAAAGTTCTGAATTTTGTGCAAAGTTGCAACTGAATTTTTGGATGATATAATACTGTGAGAGAATTTATTTATGTTGGTTGTATATTGATAGAATTTGTTGATGTGAACAGGACTCGATACAAATTGCAATTAATAATTCACAAGCATGTATGCTAATGAAACTTAGCCTTTGCAGATGAGGTTGAGTGGAACAGCTTGAAGTATTTAGGGCCTACATTCAATATGTCGAAAGCCTCGCTTGCTCGTGTCCATGAATTTGTTGATTTGCTCTGATTGTTAAATTCTTTACTTCAATAGATTTAATTTACCCAATGGATTGGTCTGTGTATTTGAATTGTGTTAGTTCAATTTGGAGTACTGATATCCGGTGTTTGTTCATCTAAAGTCAGTTCAACGTGGACTGATGAGTGATAAGAAGAGAATTCTCCATTTGATTGCTATCATGTTACTTATCCACACACCTCGGTATGGATATTATTCTCTTCTGGAATCCATTTAGAGCTCTATGCATTGGAGATACCGAGCTATATAAACAAGGGGTATATTCACATGCAGAGGAATATCATTACAAACATGCTATATCATTTTAATTGATTACTTCTTGTTTGAGGTGAACTGTGACTGTGGGAGTACAGATATAATCACTTTCCAATTTGTTTTGATATCAGAACCTTTTTTGGGCAGCAGGATCCAGAGCTGTGTACAATGGCACACAAGTGTAGTGTGGTGTACTTTAAAAAATCAAGTTATGTTTTTGAACTGATTAGAAATGCTTGCTTAAAGTTGGTTCTAAACTTGGACCAAATTGGTGAATTTCTTCCGAAAATTGGATCAACTTCAAATCTTAGGATGATCAGATTCAGTTAATTTGGAGCAGCAACCAAAATGATAGTGATACTGCCATTGATTAGGTCTGTTTAATATGGTGATTTCCTGGTGTGTAATATTCTGAAAGTGGTTCTACAATTTTGACAGTAGCGCAAGGGAGAATCGCTTGATTGTGAGAAAGTACAACAGGCCACAGTTACAACTGTACGTCACCTGCAGGGCATACATGCATGTGGTGAAACCATGTGTTCAACACTTGGAAGTCTGCTGTGTAAATACATATTCCATTTGGTTTCATATCATCAGCATTCTACACCAGTAAAGGCAAGCAGAAACATGACATGTTGTCAAAATACTCACATGAGTGGACTCATTTCCTGCTTTTGAAATCGACCCTTAAAGGCGTGAAGTTTATCAATAGTGGGTCGTACCTACTTGTGAACGATTATTTGGATTAGGCTCTGTGCAGACTTGTGCAATGGATCATGTAAACATAGGTGAGGGAACTGATGTTAGCGACAACTTGTCTGAGTACATGAGTTTGCCAAAGGTGTGGAGTCTGCCTGATTTGTATTTAACTCCTTCAAAGTATGATATGGAGGACTGGGAATCGTCGGCAGAAGATGTGCCGGACATGAAAGATTCTATGCTGGTACAAAAGGTGGCTTTGCGTTGCCTAAATGACGTGGGTAAGTCATTGTCATAGGGAAGTCTGCTTTTGTGGTCCATATGCAGTCTACTTTGTTTACATGCAGTTGATACACTTTACATCTTCATATTTTTTTTAAGTTTTCATAGCACATTGCAGTCTGCTTGCCATAGTGTTGTTTTCGTTTGATGAAAAAAACTTAATGGGAACTGCTTCATTCTATGTACTGATATTTATGGTTGTATTCTGAAAGGGAGTCTAACTTTAAACCTGGGTTAGTCCCAGGGCTAGAAAAAGTGCTAAATTCTCCAGGAATACAATCCAAATTTCCCTCCAACATTGCAAAATTTCCCTCCAATTCTTACGCATTTCTTCATTTCAAGGACAAAAATTTCCCTCCAAATATCAGAATTTTCCGGGAATGTCAATCCCAAATGAATGGCATTCCCAAATTCACGACTTTTTCCAGGCATATCAGGGACAACATGGAACATTTGGGTTTTTATTCCATCCTATCAAAACTGACTGATTGTTATGAACAAGAATGACTATCTGTACACGGGGCCAACTGTTTGGCATCTTTCCAAAAGACATTGGCGGCGCCATGGGGGGGGGCAAAATGTTTTTCTTTTCTCCCAGTCCCCCCCCCCCTCCCCGGCCAAAAGAAAAATGATAGATTTTTAGCAAAATCAGCGGTTTGGGACCAAAAATCACCAAATTTTTTGGGAATCAGCGATTTGGGCCAAAATTGGTTAAAGATCTCCAAAATGTTGATATTTTCCCATCTAAAATTCACTTTGCTCCCCCCTAGAAAAAGAGGTCTGGCGCCGCTACTGCCGAAAGATGAAATGTTTTCATGGTTCATTTTCTCAAATCAAGTGACTTTGTGAGAGTAGAGTAGCTTTTAAATTCAGGATAAAAGATTTGATTACCATGTAAAGAAAAAAATTCAAGCAAGTAGCCCTATTTGATTTACGTCTTTCATGAAGATGTTTATATCCTAAGTAAAAGTGAGACAATGTTTTGTACTTCGCAGGTTGTCTTTGCAGCAGAAGAGTTTTGAGTGTAAAGCATTTTGTGAACAATTTGCTGCCAATTGAAGTACAGATTTTCAAAATGCTCATTTTGTGTCACCTGTGCGATGCAGGGAAGCACATACTAATCCAAATTCTGTAGGCCGTCCATGTGTAGTAAGGTTAAGATAACCTTTTACAAATTTTTCATGTATGGGACTACTTACTCCCAATTGCCACCAATCTCAGGTCACAGGTGCACCAAAAAAAGTCATCAAGCCGCATCAGGAAGTATATATGTTTTGGAACTTACAGGTAAGAGGGCGGCCAGAGACCAAGGGGAGGCTTGTTTTATGGCTCACTTTGCTTGCCATCCACTTTTGTAAAGAGGGAAGATGGGGTGAACACCCAAAATATTACACTTCTCTCCCTCTCCCCCACCGGATGGGGCTCTAATGCAGATATCTGGTCTGATGCTTATGCATGTCATTATAGGGTTAAAGATCACATACCAAGGTCAAAGGTCCATTAGAGGTCAACTTGTGCAAGAGAGTGATTCAAGAACTGCTGGTTTCTTAATTTCGGGACACAAACAAATGCAGTGGAAGGAAATTGAATTAAACATAAACAGTTAAAAATATTTTTTTCACTTGTTTTGAAATACTGATTTTCATTACATGAACATCCTTACATTGAATATATTTTGTATGGACAATTCCTGATCGAAGCAATTAAAAGGGCATGTGATTTGAGATAAGGTTCCAGTGATTCATTAAAGGGAATCAATCCAGTTGCATTATATGCAATTATGTTATTTGCAATAAAGGGATTATAGCCTCTCCAGCAGTTTGTTTTATGTTCACTACATTAAAACAAAAATTGCTGGAGTAGGCCTCATTCCAAATGATAGAGGTGAAGAATTTTATTTTTATTCTTCAAAATCTCACTTTCTACAACAAACAAAGCGATATAAAATTGTTGGACAAAACAAACAAAATCTTGTATTTTGATGAGATTTGTTAATCTTGATTTGTAAAATAAAACCGGTGTCCACGCATCATCTCATTATGGTCGAAATAGCTGTGAGTGTGACAGGGGATTTGCTTACTAATTGCTATGACAATTCAATTGATTTCGTACCAGTTGAAAATACTCATGTCAATTATTACACAGCGCTTACTTAATCAATGAAGCATGCGTACACACTACTGATTCGCTTAAACAAAACAAGCAGTTTACTTCATCAGATAAAAATCGTTTGCTTAATTAAACATTTTAATCTTGGTTTTTAAGAATAGTAAATTATGACTCTTGTTCCGGTCAGTATTCACAAGGCCTATGGGTTCTTTCAAAACGTTTGGTGGCAACTCTTGTGCAGGTCTATTCAAGGGCCTATGGGTTTCCTTCAAAACATTTTGTGCAGACTCTTGTGCAAGTCATCTTCAAAGGCCTATGGTTCCTTCCTATCAAAACATTTTGTTCAGACTCTTTTGGCCGGTCATATTCAGGGGCCTATGGGTTCTTTCAAAACGTTTTGTGCAGACTCTTGTGCAAGGTCATATTCAGGGGCCTATGGGTTCTCTTAAAACATTTTGTGGCAAACATTTGCGGTCCAGGTCCTATTTAAGGGCCATGGGTTCCTTTCAACATTTTGTTCAGACTCTTGTCAAGGTTCCATATCAAGGGCCTATGGTTCCTTCAAAACTTTGATGCAGACTCTTGTGCAAGGTCATATTCAGGGGCCTATGGGTCTTTCAAAACGTTTTTTTGGTGCAGACTCGTGTGCAAGGTCAATATTCAAGGGCCTATGGGTTCCTTCAAAACATTTTGTTCGAACGCTTGTGCAAGGTCATATCAAGGCCTATGGGTTTCCTCCTTCAAAACATTTTGTGCAGACTCTTGTGCAAGGTCATATTCAAGGCCTATGGGTTCCTTCAAAACATTTTGTTCAGACTCTTGTGCAAGTCATATTCAAGGGCCTCGGGTTCCTGCAAAACATTTTGTCAGACTCTTGCAAGGTCTATTCAAGGCCTATGGTTCCTTCAAAAAATTTTGTGAAGACTCTTGTGCAAGTTCATATTCAAGGGCCTATGGGTTCCTTCAAAACACTTTTGTTCAGACTCTTGTGCAAGGTATATTCAAGGCCTATGGGTTCCTTCAAAACATTTTGTGCAAACTCTTGTGCAAGGTCATATTCATGGCCTATGGGTTCCTTCAAAACAATTTTGTGGCAGACCTTGTGCAAGGTCAGATTCAAGGGCTATGGGTTCCTTCAAAACATTTTGTTCAGACTCTTGTGCAAGGTCATATTCAAGGGCCAATAGGTTCCTTCAAAACATTTTTTCAGACTCTTGTGGCACGGTCATATTCAAGTGGCCTATGGGTTCTTTCAAAACGTTTTGTGCAGACGCTTGTGTCAAGGTCATATTCAAGGGCCTATGGGATTCCTTCAAAACATTTTGTGCAGACTCTGTGCAAGGTCATAGTCAAAGGGGCCGAGTGGGTTCCTCCTTCAAAACATTTTGTGCGACTCTTGTGCAAGGTACATATTGCAAGGGCCTAGGGTTCCTTCAAACATATTGGTTTCAGACTCTTGTGCAAGGTCATAGTCAAAGGTCCTATGGGTTCCTTCAAAACATTTTTGTGCACTCTTGTGCAAGTCCTTCAAGGGCCTATGGTTCCTTCAAAACATTTTAGTGCAGACTCTGTGTGCAAGGTCATAATTCAAGCCTTATGGGTTCCTTCAAAACATTTTGTGCAGACTCTTGTGCAAGGTCATATTCAAGCACCTATGGGTTCCTTCAAAACATTTTGGCAGACTCTTGTGCAAGGTCATATTCAGGCCTTATGGTTCCTTCAAAACATTTTGTGCAGACTCTTGTGTAAATTCATATTCAAGGGCCTATGGTTCCTTCAAAACATTTTGTGCAGACTTATGTAAGGTCATATGGGCCTATGGGTTCCTTCCAAACATTTTGTGCAGACTTCTGTGAAAGGTCATATTCAAGGGCCTATGGTTCCATCAAAACATTTTGTCAGACTCTTGCCTGCAAGGCATATTCCAGGGCCTATGGTTCCTTTTCCAAAACATTTTGTGCGACTCGGGAAGTTGTGCAAGGTCATATTCAAGTGCCTATGTTATCCTTCAAAACATTTTGTTGCAGACTCTTGTGGAAGTCAAGTCAGGCCTTATGGTTATCCTCAAAACATTTTGTGCAACTCGTGTGCAGGTCATATTTCAAAGCCCTATGGGTTCCTTCAAAACATTTTGTTGAAGACTCCTTGTGCAAGGTCATATTCAAGGCCTTATGGGTTCCTTCAAAACATTTTGTGCAGACTCTTGTGGCAAGGTCATATTCAAGGGCCTCTGGGTTCCTTCAAACAGTTTTGTGCGACGCCTTTGTGCAAGGTCCAATTCAAGGTCTATGGGTTCCTTCAAAACATTTTGTGCAGACTTGTGCAAGTCAATTCCAGGGCCTAGGGTTCCTTCAAAACATTTTGTTCAGACTCTTGTGCAGGTCCTATTCAAGGGCCGATGGTTCCTCCTTCAAAACATTTTGTGCAGACTCTTGTGCAAGTTCATATTCAAGGGCCTATGGGTTCCTTCAAAACATTGTGTGCAGACTCTTGTGCAAGGTCATATTCACGGGCCTATGGGTTCCTTCAAAACATTTTGTTCAGACTCTTTGCAAGGTCATATTCAAGGGCCTATGGGTTCCTTCAAAACATTTTGTTCAGACTCTTGTGCAAGGTCTATTCAAGGGCCTATGGGTTCCTTCAAAACATTTTGTGCAGACTCTTGTTGCAAGGTCATATTCAAGGGCCTATGGGTCCTTCAAAACATTTTGTGCAGACTCTTGTGCAAGTCATATTCAAGGCCTATGGGTTCCTTCAAAACATTTTGTTCAGACTCTTGTGCAAGGTCATATTCAGGGGCCTATGGTTCCTCAAAACATTTTGTTCAGACTCTTGTGCAAGGTCATATTCAGGGCCTTGGGTTCAAATTCTACTAACCGCTGGATTATTGGGGGTATGCAAATACATTGAGGCAAGGGAGCTTATGTGGGATAACAGATGATGAGGCCAAAGGTCATTCAGGGGTCACTTAGGGTCATTATATTCTCTACACTTGTTCTTTGGTCACATAATCGGATGACCTATATGGGACCGATGTCCCAATTTTGGGGTGATGCTTCCATGTGAGGGAAAAAAATACATATACAATTTGGATCATGGATCGGGTCGCCCAAAGAATTGTAGACATAAATCTCAAAAGGGCTTCTTAGACATTGTCAGCACTTTTATCCATAGTAAAGGTTAATGGGTTAATTGAAATTGCTCTCTGATTGATTACCTGTACCACTATCACATATGTGGACAAGCTGCATTATGTACAGTAAGCATACCTTGTCTGTTCTGCTTACACTCGCTTATGTCCTCAATGTGCCTGCATTGTACTGATCTGGTTGTAGTAAGCCAATGGGTTGTTTACGGAACTCGGAGGCATAACACAACTTGTTGTATCATAGGAGGATGACTAGGAAATCTAATCTGAACTCTTGCCAAGACACAATACAAGTAGCTCACGACTCTAAGCACATAAATCCGTAAACCACTTTGTCATGTTGTAGGCCTAATGGGCTGCTACTGTCAGTTCATGCACTACCCTGGATTAGATCAAGGGAATGTAAAACATTTGTAAGTCATTGATTAGACATAGCCTTTGGGAAAAGTGGTTAATAAGGTGCGGCCGTGAGATCTTGGGCTCGTCTCTTTATTAGCTTTCCCGGTCAACATTATCCTTTTGGCTCTTGCAAGGAGCTATAATTCTCACGATTCACAACGGGTGCCAACACCAACTATTTGGCTTTTTTGCCAGCCCCTCTTTTACCACAAGGGTCTACATCACCATCCAGTTACCACTGGATTAACTTGCAAGTAGTGAGGTAATATGGCTGAGAAAACAAAACATTAACATGTTTCCTGCATGTGTAACATTTGAAATAGGCTCTGGATATCGCCTTTTCCCATTTCATGAGGAACATATGGCCTCTCAG